>PVKE010011511.1:0-40089 GCA_004027555.1 Craseonycteris thonglongyai | reverse complement strand
GGATTCGATCCTTCGTCCCCAGGGCTGCAAAGTGAGCGCTTAACCCACTGAGCCATCCAGGCTTCCCCCAGACACTCCTGATTATGGCAAACTGTTGCCTGAGCAATGTTGACTGAAGTGTCCACTTGTATTGCTGTGCATGCTGTTTCAATTTACCATGCATTTCAAACATCATGAATGTGTGCAACAATTAGACATGTTGGTGGTTCTGTAGAATACTCACACATCCATTGTCGTTGTGCTTCTATAACGTTCTCAAATTTCAAATGCCATTTCAAAATAGTCTGTACTCCTCAAATGATAAACATGCTTCTGCCATTTTCTTTGACTGTCCTGCCTGTTGCATGGTCATGCTAGCATTCATATGATCAATGCCATCATTTGAGTGAACATCATACTACACATTGCTACTGTAATTCAATTCAACTTTGAAAAGTAATAGATAACATTTCTTAAAATGTGTGTTTTGGCACCCCCAGTACATGTACCCATGTGCCAATGGATTGTGATGTTGTGTCTAATCTTAAATTTACATTAACAATATCATGATGTATATGTAATTTTACATCTTACTTTTATAAATCATCCAAAAACATTTCTGAGACCAAGTCAGGTTAATATATAAATATACTACATTTTGTTTATCCATTCCTCTTTGATAAAAATTCAGTCTGCTTCTACATTTCTGTTATTATAAACAATGATTGCTAAGGCAACAGGGTATGTGCTTTTAAAAAATTTTTATAGGGAAGCCGAGATGGCTCAGTGGGTTAAGCGCTCACTTTGCAGTGCCAGGGACCAAGGATCGAATCCCAGCCCCAGCCCAGGCCCATGTGGACCCATGTGCTGAACTGGGGAGTTCCCCCAGTTCAGTTCTCTCTCTGTCTCTGTATCTCTCTCTCTCTCTCTCTCTCTCTCTCTCTCTCTCTCTCTCTCGCTGTCAAAACATAAATAAATAAATAAAACTTTAAAAAATTTTTAAATTATGATTGAACAGAGGATGCCAGAATGGCTCAGTGGTTGAGTGCTTGCCTCGAAATCTTGAGATCCAGGGTTCCCAACCCCCGCCTGTGCAACCCCATATGCTGATCTGCAGCACAACTGGTAACTGTTGGATAGCTCGGTGGTGAAGGTTCTTGCTTCCCATGCAGGAGGCCCCCAGTTCATTTCCTGTTCCATGTGGCCCCACATCCAACTGTGTGGAATGAAACTGTCACAACTAATGATGTATTTTACAACTATGGAGACTGCTCTAGGCCCTCTCCTCTTCTCTCTCTCTCTCTCTCATTCCCTCTTTCTCACCTTCTTTCAAACAATAAAATAAAATATATTTTTTAATTATGGTGAAATACACATAACATAAAATTTACCATTTTAACCATTTTAAGTGTACAGTTCAGTATTAATAATGCATTCACATTGTTGTGCAGTCACTCTCCAGAAGAACTCTTTTGATTCTGCAAAACTGAAACTCTTTTTTTTTTTTTTTTATTGTTTTTGACAGAGAGAGAGATACAGAGACAGAGACAGAGAGAAGGGGAGGGCCCAGAACAGTCTCCATAGCTGCACATCATCGGCCCTTCCACATAGTTTCATTCCACAGGTGGGAGTGGGGCTGCACAGAGCAGGAACTGGGCCGGGGTCTCGCCCCGGTGAGAACTGAACTGGGGGCACTCCCCAGTTCAGCATATGGGTTCACACGGCCGGGGCCAGGATTCGATCCTCAGTCCCCGGGGCTGCAAAGTGAGCGCCCAACCCACTGAGCCATCCCGGCTTTCCCAAACTGAAACTCTTAAGGGTATGTATATTTTTAATACTATATTATTAAGTGCATGACATTTTCAATCACTAAACTGTGAGACTTATAAGTGTATGATCAACATCTCATTAATTTCTCCATGCAGCAAACTGCCTTCTACAGTAGTTTAACGTGTAGGTGCTTAACAATGTTGAGTGAATGAGAGAACAAATCAATCAAGAAGAATAATATGGGAAGCCGGGATGGCTCAGTGGGTTAAGCGCTCACTTTGCAGCGCCGGGGACTGAGGATCGAGTCCCAGCCCCGGCCCGTGCGGAACCATGTGCTGAACTGGGAAGTTCCCCCAGCTCAGTTCTCTCTCTGTCTCTGTCTCTGTATCTCTCTCTCTCTCTCTCTGTGTCAATAAATAAATAAATAAAACTTAAAAATAATGTTTAAAAAAAAGAAGAATATAATTTTCACAATTATAGTGACATAAGATTTTCTCATTATACAGATGAGGTACTGGAACTCAGCTCTGGCAACCTCACCTATTTGCAACATAGCCTACAAGCCAAAAAAGAACAGCAGTGACCTCTGAACAGATGAAATAGTTGACCAAAATCAATGCTCCAAGCATAGGTGTATGCATTTTAAGTGATCCCTTCCGTATGTTTATTTGGAGTCTATTTATTATTTTAAAATGTTATAAAATATGGCATATTTGGCATAAAAATTAGGAGATTACAAAAAAAGTATACAAAATAAGTATTTTAAAAATCACCCTTTGTTGAGGATGCCAGGATGGCTCAGCGGGTTAAGCACTCACTTTGTGGCTGCGGGGTCCAAGGATCTGGTCTGGCCCGGCCCCTGCACCAGCCCCAGCCTGTGTGGACCCATATGCTGAACTGGGGCCCATATGCTGAACTGGGGCATGCTCCCTTGTGGGAGGCCTCCAGTTCATTTCTGCTCAGGGCATGCTTCCTGTGTGGGAGGCCCCAGTTTGAAGGGGTGTTCCAGACCTGCCCCGCCCAACGTCCACTTGTGAGGAATGAGGCTGTATGGAAAACTGATGATGTAGGGTTGTGGAGACTGCTCTGGGCCCTCCCCCCTTCTCTTTGTCTCTCTCTGTCTCTCTCTGCAACAAGGGTACATCTTTTAAAAATAAAATAAAATAAATTACCCTTTGGTATAGATAGATACACTGGTCATATAACCCCTAGAAAGGACTTACTGCCCAGCTGCAAGGAGTGTGGTCAGCTGACAGCCTTCAACTATTAACCTTTTGACCATCCTTAGCTTTCTAGCCAAAGTGATTCATCTCGGAGTAGCCCAAAGCAATGACTAGGAGATAGGGGTACAAAGGCTATTTTCACTTGTCACAAGACACCTCCAATGAACAATCTTTGTTCCAAAGCTCTCCATTGAGCTTGCAGAGATTTTGTATGGTCTGCCCAGGTCTGCTTCCTCCCCTTTCTTTTCAAAGGTGTAGCTCCACAATACTTTTTTCACTTTTGAAACTGCAACTCATCATTTGTTTTCCAGAGAACCCAACTGGCAAACTCTTAACTCTGTTCTAAATCCCAGAGATAAACACCTTTAACATTCTGAAGTATTTCTTTGAAGTCTGTTTACTATGAATATATGTACTTTGGACTTTTGGTTTTATTTTCCCTCATTTAAAAATTATAATTTTAGGGGAAGCCAGGATGGCTCGGTGGGTTAAGCACTCACTTTGCAGCCCCAGGGACTGATGATCAAATCCCGGCCCTGGCCCGTACGGACCCATATGCTGAACTGGGGTGAGCCCCCAGCCCAGCTACTGCCCTGTGCAGCCCCACACCCACCTGTGGAATAAAGCTATGTGGAAGAACCAATGATGTGCAGCTGTGGAGACTGTTCTGGGCCCTCCCCCTTCCCTTCATCTCTGTATCTCTCTCTCTCTGTCAAAAACAATAAAAATAAATCTTATAAAATTATCATTTTACTGTGAAATTAAATAATTCTGAAAAAAATAATTAAAAAATTATCATATGGCTGCAGCATAATTAAAAATATATATTGCATCATGTTTAGGTTGACTATATGAACTATTTAAAATGGGACAGAAAACAATGATACTGTCCCATTTCAAACACTATATATGGTCAGCCTAGTCTCACTGGGCTACATTCAAGGTGTCAGTAAGCTGACCATAGGTATCATTTGAAATGGGACAGTACTGTTGTTTTCTGACCTATTTAAAATGGAATGTCAGGTCAGCTTAATTATGTTAAGATAGTTACATCATTGCCAATTTTTCCTTCTGAAAAAATAATCCTGCAATTACTATTGTATATAAATCTTTGCCCATATTACCTTAGACTATATACATAGAAATGAAATTACTGAAACAATGGGTTTGTATGCTTTTATTTTTATCCATATTAAACAAATAAATGGTTTTAAAGAATTTCATTGAAAATATTCATTGAAATATTGAAAAGTATTTCAATACCACTAAAAAATGTATAGTGAAAAGCAGTATTCTATTGCCTCACTCCTCTTCATACCCCAAAGACAACCATTTTTCCACTTTTCATTGTTTTGGTTATTTGCCTTCATATTTCAAAATAATGTGTTTACACTGTTATTTCCTGATGTATCTGTGTTAAACATGCTCTATTGCCTTCCTGTTGTGAGAGATGAGGATGGAGCACTCTTATAAATATACCACGTAACAGACCTCATTTCTCCTTGTCTATCATCCTAGTTAAAACATAATTTTGGCTTATATCAACAAATATTGATTATTGATATAAACCAAAATTATGATCAATATGAATAATTTTCACAAGTGAATCAAAAAGTGTACTATGACTCCTTTCTTGTAAAATTCTAGTGAATAAAAGAACCAAATTTACTTCATCTGCACCAAACACTGGATAATGACTTTAAAAGCATGTTATGATATTAAAAGTAAAACATAAAAATGTATTATGATATTAAAAGTAAAACATGTCCAAGAAGAAAAATTTTTTAATTCAGAAAAACTTAAAAAAAAAATTAAATCAATGTTAATCACAGTCCCTGTTTGAACTGCTGTTCTTGCCACTTCTTTGATCCATGTTTTTCTCTTCAAGTACCTGCCCTTTCTGCTGCTGCCATCTTGAATCTGTCCCTACCAACTAACAGACCTTCACTACCTATCTCTCTCTGGTTAGTAGGCAAATACCTGTTCCTTTCTCATGTGCAGCTTTTTAAAATAGGAACCCCATAGCAGTGCCTGCTAGGTTCATACTAATTCAATTCTTTCAGCTTGCCACCCAGAAGAGTACCTGGGGCCCTGGTGAGTCAGTGTTTCCATTTTAGTACACAGCTCTCTCTTTCCCAGGGCTCAGTTGGGCAGGTGCAAATGCAACTTTATAAAATTCTCACAAACTGTCCTCTCTAACACTCAGACCCTGCGGCCAATTCCACTCTCCATGGGAACTTCTTCCTCAGTATGGGACTTCTCCTGTAAGGAGTCCAGTATTCCTTCCTACAATCTATGTTTCATTAGGTGACTTTCATTTTGTTTTAATTAAATTTATTGGGGTAATATTGATTAATAAAATTATATACGTTTGAAGTGTACAATTCTGTAATACATTATCTATATATTGCATTGTGTATTCACCACCCAAAGTCAAATCTCCTTCTGTCATCATATATCTGACCTCCTCTATCCTCTTCTTTCTCCCCCACCTTACTCTCTGGTAACCCACTAAACTGTTGTCTGTGTCTATGAGTTTTTGTTTGTCTTGTTAGTACATTGCTTTCAGTTTTATACCCCACATGAGTGAAATCCCATATGGTTCTCAACTTTTTCTGACTTACTTTGCTTAGTAATGTTCAGTTTTAAAACCAAGTTTTATTCCTATAGTATTTCTGGACCCAAGAAAATGAAGGGAAAGGGCTAGGTGCTTCATGCATTCTGTAACAGCAACAGTCCAGAGCACACACTCCCTCCGGGTTCTACAACAACCAGGACACTGATCTATATACTGTCAGTGAGAGTGCTGGTTAACTCCTACTCATCTATCAAGCCACTCAACCTCCTCTTCTCTCCCTCCTCTATTCACTGTGTTGCTCCCTCTCCTGTACATACTTAGATCACTTATTGCACAGTATTACAATTAAGACTTATGAGTTCATCTACTCCAACCCCCGCGCTCCCACCCCCAGCTCCCAGAGGGCAGAAATCTGTGTGTCACAATGTAAGATGAAGAGTTGGCATAAAATATTTATAGGAGGAATTTTGTGTGTGTGTGGGGGGGCGGGGTTGGATGAGCTAGACTACGCTGTAGTGCTTTAAATACCAGGTAAAGGAGTCAAACCAAAAGACAACAGGAAGGTGTTACACTTTGAGTAGGGTAATGGCTTAAATAACAGTGTGCAGTAAAAGTATGCCAGGTCATTGTGTGAGCTGGATGGGAATGCAGCAAAACCAGTTAGGAAGTTACCGCAGTGACTCTGCACTGAGATGTTAGGAAGTACTTGATGGTTGCAGCAGCATGGAGAACTACATCTAAAAGGTATTTTAAAAGAAATAAAAACTGAGATTTGCTGTGTTCCTATTATTATTTCCTAGGTTGTGCCAAAAACACCAAGGTGAATGTGGAATCACCCCCATTTTGCCCAGGCAAAAGGTGAGATTCAGTTAGATTAAGCGACTCTCTGGGGGAGCGCATACAGGGCAGTGAGTTTCCCATTTAAGTTGTTGGTCTCTGAAGACCCCAGGCTGCCCGAGGCCTCAACTGCTCAGTCCAAGACAACCCACTCTCTGCACTAAGAGGTGAGAAATATTTTCCTGCGCTGAGGCCTCAGTTCCTCAATTTACTTAGAAAGGCCTTGCAGGATCTAAGCACTGGAGTTCAGGGGCCTTTTGTCAATCTCTTTCAGGACCTTTGAGAACGGCACCTTAGGGCTCAAGGAGGCCCTTCACTGTGGTGGTGGAAGCGGCTGAGTCACTATGGGGTAGGAAAACAGCTTGTTGGGGGTGGGGGTGGGGCAGCTGCCCACAGCTCCTGCATTAGTGACCTGTGATGCTCCCTGTCTGCACTTTCAGGGTGTGGGACAGACACCACCCTTGACGGTGACCAGAAGAGCTGAGTCAGCGCAGGAGACGCCTCGAGGGCACCGAGCCCCGGCTGCCTCCCTCCTCCGGCGTGCCACTATGATCAGTCTGCGCCCTGGGCTGCACACGGCCATACCAGGCAAGTCAGTCACCACGACTCTGCCCAGACGATATTAGGAGCAGGTTTGCGGTGATCCCGCTAGGAAATTGGAATCTGAGGCCAAATTTTGAAATCTTGAAGTAACATATGCTATATGCTACAAGCAACATAGTTTCAGTGGAAGCTATTGACTTTGTGAAAGGAGACATGCTATATCTCAAAGAATGGTTAGCTTTTGGAGATCAAAGGGACTTGTCTAGGACCAAATTTGATTTGCCTGACTCAGTTCTAAAATGCAGTAAGTAAATAATTAAAACATTCACACACAATTATTTTTTAATGCAAGAGCAAAACTTCCAGAATTTCAAGAGAAAAATAAAACTTGGTTTTAGAGATGTAGTTCTAACAAGATGGAAACATTGCAGAGGTACCGGTACTTTCTAGAGGTCCCTGATACATTTGATGTGAAACTCTTTCTCTAGTTTCTTCCCACTTCTACACCACTGAGGCCAGAACCCATTTTTGTATAATAATGCTTTATTGTTTTTGTTCAAGTTTCTTTCTTAGTCAAAAAACAGTACTATGAAATTTCTGGGACGAAATCATACCTAATTACAGTTCCTAAACCAGAAACCACAATTTCTTTTGCTTCTCTCCTTACATTTTTGTTCATAAGTTTTTATATAGCTGTATCATATTAATAGCTATGATTTTTTATTTTACTGCTTTCAAGAATGTTACATAAACATTTGCCCATGTCTCACAGATCTTCAGGATCATTATTTTAAATAACTGCATTATGCTCACCATATAAACTACTGAATTACCCTACTTTTGGTGTATTTGTAAGTTGCATACTAACTGGATTTGCTCTTAACTTATTTCTGATTGTTAGTGCTTGTCCTTCATCAGGAAAATCTCACAGGGCAAAATGGTAGAAACTTATGAAGAAAAGTGGCTGCCTACATTGCACTATAGTAAAGTTTATTTTCTTTTTAAGCGTTGGCGTCATTTCCTCAGATTTTCTTTTTCTTTTTCTTTTTTTTATCCCTCTTGCATCATCACAGCCTTTCTTTAATGCTATAATTGATCATAATAGTTTACAGTGAAAAAGACTAGGCCTTCTGACAGAAGTAGGATTCACAGTCCGATACAAGACGTTTTCAGATTTTCTCGAGCAGTTTGTGTTCAAGTGCCACTGTTCACTGTTTATGTGACTCAGAACAAACTAAGTCTCAGTTTTCTCATCCAAAAAATGAGGATAATAGTATCCACTTCATTGTTGTGACAGAGTGAGATCATATTTATAAAGTGAGTGCTTAGAATGATGCACAGACCGCTCAATAAATGTTTACTTATAAATATAATTGTCTTTTTGCTATTAAAGAGAACCATGGCTCTGTAGTGAATAATGACAAGCACATCTGCCATGGCCACCAAGGCTGAAATGGTAGAAGTGTTTCCTTGTGAACTCTCCCCACCATTTGAAAATTAACTCAATATGTGTCCTCTTAATCAGATCAGTAATTTCATATTAGACAAAATGGATAAAGCTGAAAGTAGATATTAATACAGTATCACAAAATATTTTGAACAAAGTTGCATCTTTAGAAATTTGGACCCATCTGGGGCCATGGGACTGAAGGTGGGGGAAGAAGATCGAGAAACTACTTTCATCTTAAGCTCTTCTGCAGTACTTTGTAACCATGCACATATACTCACTTGTTGTTTTGTTTTGGATGTGTAGCCTGAGTACTTGTTTTTAAGTCAGTCTGCTTGATGGCTTCTCCAAACTGAAAACGAATCTGGTTCTGGTTTAACACATTTAGAAATTTGCTTTTTCATTTTTCTTTCTTGGGCACTGTTTTCTACTGCTGTTATCCATTCATCCATTCAACATCTATTTGTTAAATGGCTATTATATGCCAAGTACTTTGCTATGTACTAAAGAAATTCTTCAAGCAGCCAACCAAAATTTGAAACATGTCGAGTGCCAGCTACATTGAATGCATTTTTGTTAAAGACTTCTGTGATTGTGAGTTTGTGGGCTTGTTGCTAGTGAATGAGGTGATCTAATAAAATGTAGCTTTCTTTGCAACAGACCTGGACCTACAACATTTTATTTCAAATTCCAGAGTTCTGCACATGTGGAATAGAGATAGGACTGACTTTGGGCCCTGTGGTTAGGGAATCTCTTCCACTAGTACTGCTTTTCTGGAGCTCTGCTTGAAGATAATGTTATATTGAAGGGCCCTATGAGAATTTTGATGGAGAAATTATTTGATTCAAATTAATTCAATTCAAAATTATATACTGAGTGCCTACTACTTATAATCGCTGAGGTAGGAGTGGGTGATGAGCCAAAGATGAAAACAACTCAGACCTTGAAGCTCCTCATCTTTTAGGAGTCTTAAATCTTCCTGAAGATTGTTCTGATCCAAATACTCTTTTCTTTAAAATCTTTAATGGGTCTCTTTTGCTTTCAGATTTATTTTTTCATCACACACATACACACAAAAACCCACTAAATTTAATTGAGTACTGGACACTGTACTAGAAGGTGAGGATACCATTTCAAAAAGTTACATCATTGATTATAATGTTGGTATCATCTGAGTCACAACATAATACACTTATACCAGTCTGCATCTGTAGCTTCAAAATTAGTAATTTTACTATGTATAGGTGCCAGGATCTAACTACTACTTTATGACTTCTATGTAGTTGTCCATGAAAAATTGCATATTGAAATACTATTTTATTATAAATCATTTTCTTTTATTTTTTCCTTGTATTACTGTTAGAGCACCATACTGATTTTTTTTTTTAAATATGTGTGCATGTTTAGGCTATAGTATCTATGGACCTCATTTAAGAATAGTAGAGAGGACATTACAAAAAGAGATCTGATAGTGTTGAGAACTACTAGCTAAATCTAAATGAGTTATCCTGGCACTTATGTCAATCATGATCTTCTCAGGTTTATTCCTCTTTGCCAGGGATGTCAAACTGGTGGCCCACAGGCCGCATGCGGCCTCCGAGGTAATTTTTTGTGGCCCACGATGCTCTGAAATAAAATGAAAATAGAAAAAATTGTTATGAAGAAAATAGCACTTAGGGGAGATCGAGGCAATACTGCACACACAATTGCCTCGTTAACCCTTTAACTACGGAAGATGAGTATATACGTGGCCCAGTGCTTTTCCTGGGGGCCTGTGGGCATGTATAAATGCGCTGACTCAGTTCTGGCGACGTTTGTAAATGTGATGTGGCCCACGTGAATCTTGCCTGTTGCACCAAATGGCCCATGTTTTAATTGAGTTTGACTCCCCTGCTCTTTGTTATACCTAAGATTAGGCCAAGTTGTTTACTTGATATTCCCAGTATTGGAGTTGTGCCTTCCACTCCCACAACTCTGAGGTCACCTTGCTCTACTATATCATAGTACTCTGTCACCTTTGACATATCTAATTTACCAATTTATTCATAGTCTGTTCAATTACCCAAGAGAGCTTTTCAGTAGGAATGGTAATTAACCAGATCAATCAAATTTTCACTTGTGAAGATTGAATTTGAGATCCAGATAGTAAAGTAGTTAATAGTCTTGGTATTACATGTGATATATCTAATCTGGCTCAGACTCCGCCTCTTCCATCCACCCACCTTGACATTTCAGCTACAAGTTAATGACTCCCTCTCTCTTCAGAACTCATATATCTATTTCTTTTAAGACTATTTCTCACTCCCAACTCTGCTTTATATAAAAACACCTATTATATTTCTATTAGATTATGAGTATCTTGAAGTAAATACAATGACTATTTCATATCTGTTTCCTTCATAGCAGAACTAAGCATGGAACCATGCAAAGAATAGGTGCTTAATTATTTACTGCTACTTCTAACAATATGTTGCCTATCTTCTCCCCATCTTGGGTCTTAATTTTTTCATGGTGTTAGTTATCTTTAAGAATATAGCATTGAACCATAGATGGTTTGCACACAGTAGAATTTCAATATATTTGCTGAATGGTAGATCTAACTTTTACTTGATATTTAGGTAACCATGTGCCTTGAGAATTGCAAGCATATACACAAATATTTCAAATTAAATGTTTTCAATAGTAAACATGCTCTTCCTACTGCATTGAAGATTTCTTCTAAAGGCATTACCACACTCCAGTTAATCAGGCTTAAAACTTCAATTGTCTTTCTAAAGTTGCCTTGCCATAGTATGGATTTTCCCAAAAGTAGAATCTGAGACATAATGCCAGTAGTTTATCTGGAAGTATAATTACATAGGGCAGGCATGAGGAGTGAAACTAAGACGGAGAAAGAGTAAATACAAGGAAAGGCTTTTAGTTGTCTACTACTAAGGGAGATTAGCCTCTGGAACTGTGAAAAAATGTATGAAATGTATCTCAGGACCATGTGACCAAGAGAAAGGAGGGAAGAATCAGCAGTCATTGCTCATTGGTCAAGGGTTGCCTCACAGACTATTAACTTCCCCACAGTTCCAAGTTGTACATGCATAAGAGCCAGGCACGTTCCTATGGGCATCCTTTTATATAGCATCAGAGAAGCCCTGGGTAGGAAGTAAGAGGCCTTTGGCTTAGGCCCGAGATGAGGCCCAGTCACACAGACAGGTTGTATGGGTATATGTTAAGAACAGTATCTTCAAGTCACAGTTTCATGGATGCCGACAAGTTATGAGACTCCTAGGTCAGAGACAAAGGACTTATTACTCAGGCAACATCAGATTTATGTTTGTATCAGTACTCCATTTCTGGATTAGTTGTCAATACTAGTAGGAACTAAATGCTGCCTCTCTGGGAGGAAGGCAGCTGATATAATCAATATGCTACCAAGTATCTGGCTGGGCTTCTCAAGGGATAGAGTAATACTGAGAGCTCAGTATCAGTCCCTTCTGCTGGGAGGTTGGGTATTCATTCAGTAACAATAGCCAGATCAATTATGGTTAGAAGGAACCCATAATGTTGTACCCATGCCTCTATACCTGCCATTATGGCCACTCTATTCCTAAGTCCATTGTTTAAGCAACAAGATAGCCAAGAACATCCATGGCAAAAGTCATCCTGCTCACCTGGTTTCCAAGTGCATCCTTTGTGACATTTGCTATTTGGTGGACATTGTAATGACAGAAAAATAATATCCACACACTTTTTTAAAAAAAGATTTATTTTTTATTGTTTTTGACAAAAAAGAGAGAAAGAGAGAGAGACAGAGAGAGACAGAGAGAAGGGGGAGGGCCCAGAGCAGTCTCCATAGTTGACAGCATTAGTTTTCCATATAGTTTCACTCCACAGGTGGGCTTGGGGCTGCACAGGGCAGGAACTGGGCCTGAAGCCTTCTGCATAGGCCCCAGCAAGAACTGAACTGGGGGCACACCCCAGTTCAGCATATGGGTCCACCTGGGCCTGAGCCTGGATTCGATCCTTGGTCTCTGGGGCTGCAAAGTGAGCACTTAACCCACTAAGCCATCCCAGCTTCCCTATCCACACACTTTGAGTCTATTTGTTCAAATCCATTCATTTACCTTTCCCCATGATTCCTTGTCCCCACCTTCCAATCTTTCTTCTACCAGGACCCTGATTAACCAAACAAAACATTCACTGCTAAGAGTCTACATATATTCATATCTCAGGCTACTTATTCTTTTATACAAAGTGAATGACTGAATGTACTGTTCTTTACCTACTGGGAGAATTTTCCTTCACCACTGTCCTCTAGGGTTAGTGTAGAGCTGTGATGCAGCAGCAGTCTGTTTTTGTTTTCTTTTTATTAGTAGTACAGACACTCCTCACTTAATGACAGAGTTCCATTCCTATGACTAGGTCATTAGCAAACTGGTTGATAAACGAGAAGCTCAAAGGCAGATGTCTTGTGGTGTGTCATTGCTGCATAGAGTATGTATTTTTCAACTCCACACTTATAAACAAAATATGTACTCTTGCATGATTGTAAACCCTTTGTATAGTGAATACTAACCCACTGACAAAGACTGAGAAAGGGGATTCCCAAAACTCACACAAACTAAGAAAGGGGATTCCTGGTTCTGGAGAACTGGTCCTAAATTGGAGCAGTTATTTAAACAGGTAGGTTATTAAGTGAGGAGCGGCTGTACCAATGTATTAACTGACCTTTCCATGAATTAAACCTCAGCTTTCTGCACCCCCACCCATCCTCCTCCATCAATGGTGTGAATTGAAAGAGAGGCTTCAGTGCAATAGAGGTTAATGACATAGGAGTCTGGGTAATGTTATTGTGATTTATTCATGTCTCCAGGTCCTGCTTAGACCCACCCCAGTCTTTGTCCCAGTGCCTAGGAGTTTGTATCTGGTAAACCTTGGATGTGTCCATACACATCCATACACATATGTAGTTTACATCAATATCATTATGCTGTAAATTCCATTAAGTTACTTCTTTTTTCACACAACACTGTTTTCAAGATATGTTTATATTGCTAGAGATACATAGAGATTGTTGTTTTTTACTAAAGTATAATGTTCCAAGTGTGAATTTATTACTTTTATCTTTCCATGGCCCTAGTAATATAGTAAATATCTGGGTTGCTTCCTACTTACTCCTACAACAACAAAAAGCTATGAAGAATATACTCTGTAATGTAGACATAGGACTGGGAGTACTACCTTATAGTATATAAGCATTATTTGATTTTGCTAAGTACTAACAGATAATTTTCCAAAATAGTTGAATCATGAACAGTGTACTTGGTATTACACAACTTTCTTTTTTGTCATTCCAATGGAATAAAAATATTTCATTGTTTTAGGTTTCACTAATTATCCATGACCTTGAGCTTTTATTTATGTCCCATTTAGCAATTCAAGCTTCCCTATCTATGAACTGCATTTAAATAACATATTTCCATTTTTTCTTTGGGTCTTGTTTCTACTGATTTGCAGGAATTCCACATATGCAAGTATACTTGATAATAATCCTCTGTGGGTATTAGATATGGTAAATATCTTTATAGAGTCTGTGACTGTCTATTAACTTTGTCTATGTGGGTCTTTTATTGAAAAAAAATCCTTATTTTCACAAAGACACATTTTTGGTTTTGAGTTTTACAGATTTATTTTATTGTTTTTGACAGAGAGATAGAGACAGAGAGAAGGGGGAGGGCCCAGAGCAGTCTCTATAGTTGTACATCATCAGTTTTCGACATAGTGTCACTCCACGTGGGGGGCACACAGGGCAGGAATCGAGCTGAGGGCCTCTGGCATGGGAAGCACACCCCAGTGAGAACTGAACTGGGGGCCACACCGCAGTTCAGCATATGGGCTGCATGGACCGGGGCCAGGATTCAATCCTCGAACCTGGGGCTGTAAGACAAGTGCTTAACCTGCTGAGCCATCCCAGCATCCCTGGGTTTTGAGTTTTAAAAGAAGTTCTCTTCCTCTAAGTAAAAAATAAATAAATAAAAACAACAACAACAAAAACTTACATTTATTCTATCAGCTTCATAGTTGTTCTTTTCAAAATACTGTCTTTATTCTATCTGTGAATTCACTTGTGTATATGGTATGAGGTTGGAAACCAGTTTTATTTTCCCACTTATAAAGAGCCAGTTTTCCCAAAACTACTCACTAAACAACTTGTACTTTTCCCATTACTTTAGGGTGTTACCTTTGTCATATATGAAATTCCCATTTATATAAGGGTTTAGTTCATAGCTTTTGGTTCTGTTACATTTTCCTATGTGTTTTAATTACTATGGTTTTATGGTATATCAGTATGGTGTTATTGTGATTATATCTTATTTACTTTTATCTTTTCTAGTTGTTTAAGGTTGGAATGGTGAGTGGTATTACTTGTTTCTTTAAAAAATTTTATTGAGCTATAACATATATAACAGAGTGCACAAATCTCAAGTGAAAAATTAGATAATTTTTGCATGTGCATATAACTGTTGTAATCACTATTCAAATGAATATATAGAACATTTCCATCATCCCAGAAGGTTCCTTGTGCCCTCTCCCTATCAGTATCCCTTCCAGGGCTAACTACTATTGACTTCTACAACCATTGATTCATTTTGCCTGTTTTTGAATTTAACATAAGTGACCTCATAAATACATTGTTTTTGTATATGACTTCTTTTTTGCAGCATTGTCAAGAAGATTCATCCGTGTTGTGTATCAATGGCATATCCTTTTTCAGTGCAGTGTAGTATTCCATCACATGATTTTTATCTCTTCTATTAATAGATATTTGGATCATTTCCAGTTTTGAGCAATTACAAAGAAAACTGCTATAAAGATTCTTGTGCATGTCTTCTTATGAACATAAACACTAATTTCTTTAGGCTATATATCCAGGGTATATGATTAGTTTTTATTGATACTGCCAAACATTTTTCCAAAGTGATTGTATCAAGCTATACTCCACCTGCAATGCATGAGAGTTCTAGTTTGTCCACATTTTAACCAACACTTTGCATTGTCAATTGCTTAAATTTTTGGATTAGTAATAATACCTTACGGTGGTTTTAATTTGCATTTCTTGGTAACTAATGATGCTGAACATATTTTCATTTGTTCATTGTCCATTTTATACTTCTCTTCGGTGAGCTGCTTATTTAAATCTTTTGAACATTTTTAAATTGTAATTGAGCTATCTGTTTATTTATTTATTTATTTACTGATTTATAGGAATTCTTTATATACCGGTATTCTGGATATGTTTTTACATACTTGAAGGATGCTGGGATAGCTCAGCAGGTTGAGTGCTCACTTTGCAGCCCCAGGGTCTGAAGATCAAGTCCAGTCCTGGCCCAGGCCATGTAAACCCATATGCTGAATTGGGGTGTGCCCCCATGCAGGAAGCTCCTCAACCCAGTTCCCACCCTGCATGGCCCTGCGCTTACCTGTGTGGAATGAAATTATGTCAAAAACTAATGACGTGTAACTATGGAAACTGTTCTTGCCCCCCCCCATCTCTCTCTGTGTTAAAAACAAAATAAATCTTTAAAAAAATAAGTTTTTACATACTTGTATTAGCATGCCACTATTTATTTATTATTTTTAAATAAACTTTTATTTTAGAATAGCTTTAGATTTGTAAAGTTATTGCAAAGATAATAAGAGCATTCCCTTATACTTCCTATCCAATTTTCCCTATTTAACATCTCACATTAGTATGGTGCACGTCTTACATTAGTATGGTTCATTTGTCACAATTAATGAACCACTACTGATACATTATTATTAACTAAAATCTATACTTTATTTAGATGTCTTGTTTTTCCCTAACATCTTTTTCTCTTCTAAGACCTCATCCAAGATACTTCATGGCATTTAACATTTATGTCTACTTAGACTTGTCTTGGTTACAATATTTATTATTTTAAAATTTTTTCATTAGTATGCAATTATAGATTCATAGGAAGTTGTAAAGGTAGGACAGAGAAATGTGTACTCTTCACCCAGTTTCCCCATTAAATCTTGTTCGTATAATATTAAAATCAGGAAGTAGACATTGGTACAATGTGTGTGTATATTTCTGTGTCTTATTACTGAATATGTAGATTCATGTAATAACCACTGCAATCAAACTAAAGAGCCTTTCCATTGCCACATCTCTCTTGTGCTACCCCTTTACAGTCACACCACTTCTGTTTGGATGGACCACATGGTTTATGATATATTTATCCATTTACTTGTTGAAAAGTACTTTGGTTGCTTCCAAATTTTGGCAATTATGAATAAAGCCACAGTAAACATTCATGTACATATTTTTGTAGGGTCATAAATTTTCAATTCATTTGGGTAAATACCAAGGATTGCTGGATCCTATGGTAAGAGTATGATTAGTTTTGTAAGAAATGGTAAAGCTGTCTTTGAAAGTGGCTGTACCATTTTGCATTGTCATCAGCAATGAATGAGAGTTCATCTCCAACTTTTGGTATTTTCACTGTTTTGGACTCTGACCATTCTAATAGGCATATAGTGGCATCTCATTGATGTATTAATTTGCAATTCCTTAATGACATATGATGTGGAGCATCTTTTTATATGCTTATTTGCCATCTATATATCTTCTTTGGTGAGGTGTCTGTTCAAATTACCATTTGTTGAGTTTTCTGTATTTTGTGTACTATGCATATAGGGCTTTTGCTAATGACTTGATATACATGATCTAATGTTAGAATTGCTTTTGTTCCTATTTTACAGAAGAAAAAACAGAGGCCCTCAGTCACATCAAAGCTAAGAAGCTATAGATTCAAGATTCAATCCATGTCTGTTTGACTTTGAGGCTAATGCACCTTCTGTTAAACCATAATAGTATTAAGGGTCTGTGGCTAACTAGAATAATTTTTGCCAGCTAAAAGATAAGTATTTCTGGGTTAGCTCTCAATTAGATTGCCTTCTTAGAAAAAGAAGGCTACTAAATACCCAACCATAGATCTCCTTCATGGAAAATGGGGTAATCTGGCCCAAGGTTAGAGTTTTCTGGATGTTATAGCCAAAGCTACCTCACATATATTCTGACTTTTTCTTTCCTTTCAATATATCTGTTGTGCTAACTCTGCATATTAAAGGTCTATTAAAATTGCTCTGCTTATTAAAGGAGAAAAAAAGTAGTATACCTCTCCCATATTATGAGTGGACAAATTGAAGGAAACTTTTCCATTGTGAGTTAAAAGATAATCCTGATGTGTGATTTCTCTTTTGATCTTCATGGCTATGCTGAATACTTTAGATGATAAGAGAGTGTCCACCTGTTCATAGTAGCTAAAAATTGCAATCTTCTGTTTCCAACCATAGTAGATTAACAGTGAACACCTCCTGTTGTAAACAACTAGAAACCAAACCAAATAATTATATGAAACAACTTTTTTTCAGACTTCAGACAAGAAACAGTTTAGACTGTGATCCTTGAGAGGAAGAAAGCAAATAAGGCAAGCCCAATAGTTTCCTCGGATTTGTACCTGAAGGCACAATCTGGACACTAAGACAAGAAGGGAGTTCACAGAAAGCACTGGGGTCTCACTGAGTCAAGGAGACAGATTTTAAGGAATTTAAGGAGGCCAAAGTGAATGGAGATAGCAAGGTAGGGTTTCTGAAAGGAGGGGACTACACACACACATACACACACAAAAAAAGATCACAAGAAATTCACACAGAGTCCCCCTGAGTCTTTGCTGACTATTAAGATGTATGTACATAGGTGAAATTTAAAAGACTGGGCAACGAGTACCCAGGTACTTGGTGAGTTAACAGTTCCTAGAGTTCTCATAGGGCTAGAAGAGTAGAGTTCCCACCAGCTAGACTATAGAAATCATGTTGATCACTGGGGACATGAATAGAAACCCTAAATGGCCACCTTAGTTGTACTGTAAAATAGCCCTAGGGGAAGCTGGGATGTCTCAGTGAGTTAAGCACTCGATTTGCAGCTCCGGGGACCAAGGATTGAATCCTGGCCCTGGCACACGCAGACCCATATGCTCAACAAGGGTGTGCTTCCCATATGGGAGGTCCCAAGTTTGGTTCTCACCCCCTGGTTTGGCCCCTAGCTCGAGGGGGGTGTGTCTCCCATATGGAAGGCCCCCAGCCCAGTTCCTGCCCTGCATTGCCCCCGCCCCCCTGGTTGGAACAAAACCATGTCAAAAACTGATGACATACAACTATGGAGACTGCTCTGGGCGCTCTCCCTTCTCTCTATCTCTGTCTCTGTCTCTCTCTGTCAAAAACAATAAAATAAGTCTTAAAAAAAAAGAAATAGCCCTATAATAAATGCTAACATTGATGTACCCTTAAAAATCTTATAAACAAGACTTGAAAGTGTCAACCTGAACCCTAAATAACTTAATTGCCTACCAGGACAAACTCCAACTTTCATTAAAGAGTGACAAGAAAATTTACTCACTCAATGACAGAAAATTCACAATATTCAGCATCCAATAAAAAATTACTAGATCTTTTAAGAAGTAGTAAAATGTGACACAAATTACTAATACCAGGTATGTGAGAAGGGACATCACTATACATACTGCAGACATTAAAAGAGTAATACATGGATATTATGAATCACTTTATGCTAATACATTTGACAGTTTAGATGAAATGGTTAAATTCCTTGATAAACACAAATTGCCAAAACTGACTTAAGAAAAAGTGGAAAACCTAAACAGTCCTATATGTATTAAAACTTAAATTCATAATTCAAAATCTTTCCAAAAAGAAATCTCCAAGTATTTAAGGAAGAAATAATACCAGTCCTATAAAATTTCTTTCAGAAAACAAAGGAAGGAGTACATTTTATGAGGCTAGCAGTAAGTAGCTGATACTAAAACCAGGAAAAGCCAGATAAGAAAACTGAGTTATGTTCCTCATGAAAATAGATGCAAATAGCCTCAAAAAAATTAGCTATTGAATCCAGTAATATATAAAAATGGTAATACTCTATGATCAAGTGAGTTTTATCCTAGGAAAGCAACATGTAAAAATCAATTAATATAATTCACCATATTAATAGAATAAAGAAGAAAATTCATATGATGATATCAATAGCTCTAGAAAATAGACAGCATTCAACACCCTATACATGTTTAAAACTCAAACAAACCTAAGAAATAAAAGGAAATTTTTTCAATTTGATAAAAAGAATCTATTTAAAAACCTATGGCTAAAGAAAGAAAAAGGGGAAGCCAGGATGGCTCAGTGGGTTAAGCACTCACTTTGCAGCCCCAGGGACCGAGGACTGAATCCCCGCCCCGGCCCAAGTGGACCCATGTGCTGAACTGGGTAGTGCCCCCAGTTCGGTTCTCACCGGGATGAGACCCCAGCCCATTTCCTGCCCCGTGCAGCCCCACGCCCACCTGTGGAGTGAAACTACATAGGAAAAAAGCCAATGATGTGCAACTATGAAGACTGTTCTGGGCCTTCCCCCTTCTCTCTTGTCTCTCTCTATCAACAATAAATTAAAAAACTTAAAAAAAAAAAAGAATGAGAAGAAAAGTAAAACTTTTGTATGCAGAAGACCTGATTACATTAACAAAAAATTCTAAGGAATCCAGAAAATAACCACAAAAATCAACGTTAGCTTAGCAGGATTGCAGGATACAGGAAAAAAAAAAATCAATTGTATTTCTATTAATATAAGAAATAAACAACCCAAAAATAAAATTTAAAAATATCATTAACAAAATATTTAGGGATACATGTAAGAAAATATGTGTAAGATCTGTATATTAAAAACTCACAATATTAGAGACGTCATCAAGATGGCGGCATGAGAGGATCTCTTGAAACCTCTCCTGGAACGACAACAATTTAAACAACTAAAGTCCAACCAGAGAATCCCTAGGTAGTGCACAGCCTCAGCTGAGAGACCCAAGAAAATTCCTAAAGCTAGAGAAACGGAGGTGAGTGAGAGAGAAAGAAAGGGAGCCATGTGTAAACCCGCCGTGGAGCGCAACCTGGAGACCCACCCAGGGACCGACCCGGAGGCTGCCCCGAGTCCAGCAGAGGAGAGACTGACGGAGGTGGGAGCGCGAGGACGCGGGTCCAGGAGCAGAACGACGCTGAGCGGGCTGGAGGCCTGGAATGGACAGAGGCAGAGACGCAGACACCAGAGCTCGGGGTGGGCGGAGAAAGCGGGTGTGGCTGACGGTGGCGAGAGGCCCCGATGGGAGTGCGGGGGCGGGGGGAGCAGCCGGGGCGCAGGAGGCCAGAGTGAGGCACCGGCAGCAGCCAGAGATCCGTGCGTGTGCCGGAGTGAGGATCGGCTGCTGGCGCTTGAGTCAGACGGCTGGAGCTGGGGGCCCGTGGAGCGTGAGGCCAGCAACTGGAGCCAGAGGCGGGTGTTCCAGTGACTGGAAAGCTAACACCGGGAGTGTGTTGGCGGCTGAGGCGCAGAGTGGCCCTCAGTGAGGTGAGGCCCCAACCAGAGCATTGGGTGGCCTTGGACACTGAGCGTGGCTGGTTCCCCTTGCTATCTCCCAGGGCTCACCCCAAAGGCCTTGCCAATGGCAGGCCTTCAGTGAGCTGCTGTCTGGAAGCTGCCATTACCCTGTGACACAATAAGACCTGCGCCTTTCCCAACAATCCCCGCACCCCACTCTTCCTGCTGAAGCCAGTAGAGGGATCTAGGTGTGGCAGCTTCTGACAGCAGTGTGATCTCAGAGGCATAGAATACCATTGCCCACCATACCTTCCCAAAGAGGGGACATACAGAGACCAGGGCAACTAAGTCAAAGAGAAGCCCACCTCCTAGGAAGTCTCCCACTGAGAAAATGAAATAAATAAGAGGAAATATTATGAGACACTAACACCAGCTAGAAAGTAAAAGAAAGATACCTGCACATCTACCAGGGGAAAAGTCCTCATGTCCAAGGAACAAAATGCTCCAATAGCAATGAATACCCCTTTGAACAAAGGAGCTCAGAAAGAAAGAGAAAAATCTCCAGTAAAGGAACTTGAAGATATGGAATTATATGAGCTAAATGACAGAGAATTCAAGGCTGCAATTATAAAAATACTCAAAGAGATCAAAGAAAGCTGGCGGAGTACACAGAAGAAGCTAAGTGATCTCAGAAAGGAAATTGAATCTATGAAAAAGATGCAAATAGAAATTCTGTGGATAAACAACACAATAAAATAAATGAAATAACTAGCAATAGGAAGCATAGCTGACCAGATGGAGGAAAGAATTAGTAAAATCGAAGGCAAAAACTTGGAAATGCCACAGAAGGAAGAAGAGAGAGACCTAAAAGCTAAATGAAATGAAAGATATCTACAAGAACTATCTGACTCCATTAGAAAAAATAAAATAACAATAATAGGTATTGCAGAGGAAGCAAAGGACGAGATGGGCACAGAGAATTTACTCCAACAAATAGTAGATGAGAATTTCCCAAATAGTAGATGAGAATTTCCAAGAACTGGAACCACAAATCCAAGAAGGAAATAGGACCCTTAGCTACTTGAATCCTAACAGACCCTCTCTAAGGCACATTATACTGAAGATATCAAAGGTCAAAGACAAAGAAAGAATCCCTCAAGGCAGCCAGAAAAAAGAACACCATAACCTATCAAGGAAAGCCCATCATACTATCATCAGATTTCTCGACAGAAATTCTAGGAGTCAGAAGGGAATGGAACAAAGTATTCAAAATATTAAAGGAGAAAAATTACCAGCCAAGAATCCTATACCCAGCAAAGTTATTCTTTAGATATGAAGGAGGAATCAAGACCTTTGCAGACATACAAAAACTGAAGAAATTCTCCAGCACAAAGTGAGCATTTAAAGAAATATTGAAGGAGGCGGTTGGACGTGAAACAAAATGTATAAGTAAATAGGGATAAACTGGAACAACAAAAATATAAAAAGGGGAGGAAGTAAAGACTTAAGTTTCCAAAGAGAATGGAGATAGGAAACATCCTTAAGAAAAAGAACCACTGCATATATGAAACTTTCTTTTATATAAAATTCATGGTAACCACTGAAAAAGAACTTAAAACTGGGACCTATAAAAATAAAAGAAGAGAATACAGGAAAAACAGTCATAAACACCATCAAATTAAAATAATCAGTGGGAAGAAAATGCAAAGAAGCAATAAAAAAAATTTTTTTAAAAGAGCTACCAGGAAACAAAAGATAAAGTGGTTATAGGAAATCCTCATATATCAATCATCACCCTACATGTAAATGGACTGAACTCACCAATAAAAAGACACAGAGTAGCAAACTGAATTAAAGAACAAAAACCAACCTTATGCTGTCTATAAGAGACACACCTCAGCCACAAGGACAAACACAGACTCAGGTGAAAGGGTGGGAAAAAATACTGCAAGCAAATGGTACCCAAAGAAAAGCAGGTGTAGCCATACTTATATCTGACAAGCAGACTTCAGGATCAAAAAGATAATAAGAGACGAAAATGGACATTTTATAATGATAAAGGGGACAATACAACAAGAAGATATTATACTTATTAACCTTTTTAGTGCGATGGGCCAATATATTCGCTTTTGCATCTTGGGTGAAAAGAGCAGCAGGCCGATATATCAGCTTATATGTACACCATAGTTAAAAGCGCTATAACTTATTATATTTTTTCTTGTATGGTATATGACTGAAATAATTACATTTCTTTTTCAGACAATGTCAAAGAATAGTATTATTATTAACTAATTCAATTTATATAAAACTAAAAAACAAACATATGGATATCTAAAACAATAACTTCATAACGTTTTTTTTTTCCTAAGGTGATACATTTTATTGAATTATCCTTCACATTTCTTGCTAATACCGCTGGCAGAAGGTAGCACAAAGAGGGTTAATATGTATGCCCCCAACCAAGAAGCACCAAAATTTACAAAGCAACTACTAACAGATCTAAAAGGAGAAACTGACAAAAACACAATTATAGTAGGGGACTTAAATACCCCATTGACAGTCATGGACAGATCATCCAAACAGAAAATAAACAAAGAAATATAAGCTTTAAATGATACATTACAGAAACTGGACATAATTGACATTTGTAGGAGACTTCATCCTAAAAAACAGGACTACACATTCTTTTCCAGTGCACATGGAATGTTTTCAAGGATAGACCACATGCTGGGACATAAAACAAGCCTTAGCAAATTTTTTTTTTAAAGAGTTATTTTTATTGTTTTTGACAGAGAGAGAGAGAGAGAGAGAGATACAGAGACAGAGACAGAGAGAAGGGGGAGGGCCCAGAACAGTCTCCATAGTTGCACATCATTTGTTTTTCCACATAGTTTCATTCCACAGGTGGGAGTGGGGCTGCACAGGGCAGGAACTGGGCCAGGGTCTTCACCCCAGTGAGAACTGAACTGGAGGCACTCCCCAGTTCAGCATATGGGTCCACACGGGCCAGGGCCGGGATTCGATCCTCAGTGCCCGGGGCTGCAAAGTGAGCGCTTAACCCACTGAGCCATCCCAGCTTCCCCAACCTCAGCAAATTTAAGAAGATCGAAATCATACCAAGTGTATTCTTCGATCACAAAGCTTGAAATTGGACATCAACTACAAAAAGAAAGCAGGAAAAAACACATATACATGGAATTTAAACAACATGTTATTAAAAAATGACCAGATCAAAGAAGAAATAAGATATTTAAAAATACATAGAAACAAATGTCAATGAAAACACAACATACCAAAATTACTGGGATACAGCAAAAGCAGTAATAAGAAGGAAATTTATATCCACTACAGGCCTTTCTCAAGAAACAAGAAAAATCACAAGTAATCAACCTAGTATCACATCTTCAAGAACTAGAAAAAGAAGAAAAAATAAATTCTAAGGCCAGCAGAAGGAAGGTAATAATAAAAATTAAAGCAGAACTAAGTAAAATAGAAAAAAAGAAAAAGAAAAAATTAATGCAATAAAGAGCTTGTTCTTTGAAAAAATTAATACTATTGACAACCCCCTGGCTAGGCTCACTAAGGGAAAAAGAGAAGACATACAAATAATCCAAATTTGAAATGAAAGAGGGGAAATTACAATTGATACCACAGAAATACAAAGGATTATACAAAAATACTATGAAGGACTATATGCCACCAATCAAACCAATCATCCAATCAACAGTAAGGAAATTGAAACAGTCATTTAAAATCTTCCCAAAAGCAAGAGTCCAAGACCGAGTTTTACCAGGCATTCAAAGAGGAACTAACACATTCTTCTCAAACTTTTCAAAAAAATTGAAGAAGAAGCAATACTCCCCAACTCCTTCTATAAGGCTCACATTACCCTAATACCAAAGTCTGGCAAGGACATCACAATAAAAGAAAACTATAGACCAATATCTCTGATGAACACCAATGCAAAAATCCTAAACGAAATACTAGCAAATAGAATGCAACAATGCATGAAAAGGATTATACATCATGATCAAGTGGGATTCATCCCAGGAGCACAAGGATGGTTCAACATATGCAAATTGATCAATGTGATACACCACATAAACAAAATTAAAGATAAAAACCATATGATTATATCAATTGATGCAGAAAAAGCATTTGACAAGATACAGCATCTATTTATGATCAAAACACTTAATAAAATGGGTATAGAAGGAAAATACCTGAATATAATAAAGGCCATATATGACAAACCCTCAGTGAAAGTCATAGTGAATAGGGTAAAACTGCAACCTTTTCTTCTAAAATCAGGAACAAGACAGGGATGTCCCCTGTCACCACTGCTATTCAACATAGTGCTGGAAGTTCTAGCCAGAGCCATTAGGTAGGAAAAAAAAATAAAAGGCATCCAAATTGGAAACGAAGAAGTTAAAATGTCAATTTTTGCAGATGACATGATCTTTTATATAGAAAACCCTAAAAACTCCACCAGAAAACTGTTAGAAATAATAAATGAATACAGTAAAGTTGTAGGATACAAAATCAATGTACAAAAATTTATGGCACTTTTCTATACAAACAACAAAACTTCAGAAAATGAAATGAGAAAAACGGTACCGTTTGCTATCAAAACAAAAATAAAATACTTAGGAATAAACTTAACAAAGAATGTGAAGGATTTATACACGGAAAACTATAAGACACTATTAAAAGAAACTGAAGAGGATACAAACAAATGGAAAGATATTTTGTGTTTATGGATTGGAATAATCAACATAGTTAAAATGGCCATATTGGGGAAGCCGGGATGGCTCAGTGGGTTAAATGCTCACTTTGCAGCGCCGGGGACCGAGGATCGGATCCCGGCCCTGGCCCTGGCTTGTGTGGACCCATATGCTGAACTGTGGAGCTCCCCCAGTTCAATTCTCACCGGGGCAAGACCCCGGCCCAGTTCCTGCCCTGTGCAGCCCCAAGCCCGCCTGTGGAATGAAACTATGTGGAAAAACCGACGATGTGCAACTATGGAGACTGTTCTGGGCCCTCCCCCTTCTCTGTCTCTGACTCTGTATCTCTCTCTCTCTCTCTCTCTCTCTCTCTCTCTCTCCCTCTCTCTCTCTCTCTCTCTCTGTCAAAAACAATAAATCTTTAAAAAATAAAAAAATAAAAAATAATCAAAACAGCTTGGTATTGGCAGAGAAACATACAGACCAATAGAACAGAATCGAAAACCCAGAAATAAACCCACAAATATATGGACCTATAATCTTTGACAAAGGAGCAAAAAATATACAATGGGGAAAAGAAAGCCTCTTCAGTAAATGGTACTGGGAAAATTGGAAAACCACATACAAAAGAATGAATCTGGGCTGTGAACTGTCACCATATACCAAAATTAACTCAAAATGGATTAAAGACCTCCAAATAAGACCCGAAACAATAAATTGTATAGAAAAGAACATTGGTACTAAACTTATAGATCTGGGGTTCAGAGGAGGACTTTATGAACAAACACTTTTTTTTTTTTAAAAAAGATTTATTTTACTGTTTGAGAGAAGGGAGAAAAGGGGGAATGGCCCAGAGCAATTTCCACAGTTGCACATCATTAGTTGTCATATGGCTTTATCCACCTATCCACACAGGTGGATGTGGGCCATGTCTGGGGGCTTCCCACATGGGTGGCCAGAACCCTTGCCACCAAACCATCTTAGTGGCCACCAGGTGCACCACAGCTCAGCATATGGAGTTGCGTGGGCCATGGCCTGGAATCAAACCTTGAGCTCACAACTACAAGACAAGCACAAGACAAGCGCTCAAAAGCTGAGCTATCCTGACATACCCCCAACAGATGGTTTTTAAACTAGAAACCAATAAGCCAAATTTTCCAGATGTATTTGGGAATGCAAATAACCTAGAATAATCTAAACAACTTTGAAAATGAGTAATAAAATTAGAGTATTTATACTGTTGTGCTTTAAGACTTACTAGAAAAACACATTAATCTAGACATTGTGATATTGGCAATGGAGCAGAATAGAGAGTTCAAACACAGATCTACATATATTTGGTCAATTGAGTAGGGGCCAGGGTAATTCAGTAGTCAAAGTATAAACTTTTCAACAAATTGTACTAGACTAATCAACTCTGGATATTCATATGCAGAAATAGTTAACTTCAATCCCTAACTTTATACCATACACAAAAATTAACTCATGCTGGATCACATACGATAACAAAAATGCTAATACTACACAATTTCTAGGAGAAAATATTTACAATGTTGGGGTAAAAAAGATTTTTTAACATAAAATACAAAGTTATACAAGAAACAAGAAACAAATTGGACATTACCAAATAGAACACTGCTTATTTAAAAATCAACTGAGAAAATGAAAGTAGACAAATTAAAACAAGATATTCATAATACAGAAATCTGACAATAAGAATTGAACCCAGTTCATCTTATAACTCAATAGCTGGAAGGCAATTACCCAATTTTTAAAATGGGGAAAAGATTAACACAGACACTTTAAAGATTTATTTTTATTGTTTTTGACAGAAAGAGAGATACAGAGACAGAGAGAAGGGGGAAGGCCCAGAACAGTCTCCATAGTTGCACATCATTGGTTTTTCCACATGGTTTCATTCCACAGGTGGGAGTGGGGCTTCACAGGCCAGGAACTGGGCCAGGGTCTCACCCCAGTGAGAATTGAACTGGGGGCACTCCCCAGTTCAGCACATGGGTCCGCATGGGCCGGGGCCGGGATTCGATCCTCAGTCCCCAGGGCTGCAAAGTGAGTGCTTAACTCACTGAGCCATCCCGGCTTCCCCCATAGACACTTTATGAAAGATGATATAAATAGCTAAGAGCACATGAAAAGATATTCAACATCATTAGTCATTAGAGAAATGCACATTGTGCATAATGACATACTGACTTGCCTACCACTGCATACCCACTCCATAAGACACACTTAAAAGGACTGAGAATTCACACTGTTGGTGAAGATGTAGAACAATGAAATACCCATAAGTTGCTGGTGGAAATGTAAACTTGTACAGCCAATTTGAGAAATGATTTGTCAGTTTCTTATAACATTATAACACAAACCAGTCATTCCACTTTTATCTATTTGTCAGAGAAATGAAAGCATATTTCCAAACAAAGACTTGTACACAAATGTAAATATCAGCTTTATTCACAATAGTAAAAACCTGGAAGTGACCCAAATGTCTATCAACAGATGAATGCATGCATAATCATTGCATATCTAGTCAATGGACTGACATTAAGCAAAAAGAAGGGAACTACTGATTACACTCAACATCATGGAAATAATCTCAAAAACGTGAGTGAAAAAAGCCAGACACAAAAAGTACTTAGACAATGATTCCATTTATATGAAACTCTAGGGAAGGCAAATCAAATTAATAGTAATAGAAAGCATGTCAATGCGTATATGTGCTATGGGGTTGAGCATGTAAGAATTAACTGGGAAGGATAGATGAAGAAAATATATATGAGGACTGTCCAGAAAGTATCAGCCATGTAATATGAAAAAAAGGCATTTATGACTGGATTGTTTTCAGAGAGACCGCATATGTTGATGGTGGTGGTGTTACATGGGTGTATAACTTTATGAAAATTCACCAAATTTTATATAAATTATACTTTGATGAAGATGATCTTTAAAATTTTTGTATCATTTTGGGGCATAAAATTCAATTTTGGGGATGCCGGGATGGTTCAGCAGGTTGAGTGCTCACTTTGTAGCCCTGGGACCTGGGGATTGAATCCCGGACCCAGCACATGGAGACCCATATGCTGAACTGGGGTGTGCCCCTGGTTCAGTTCTTGCAAGGGCCAATGAGGGAGGCCACTGACCCGGGTCCTGCCCTGTGCAGCCCCGTGCCCACCTGTGGAGTGAAACTATGCTGACATCTAATAAGGTACAACTATGGAGACTGCTTTGGATCCTCCCTCTTCTTCTGTCTCTGTCTGTCAAAAATAAAACAAAACAAAAAAAACCCAGTGAAAATAAATCTTTAAATGTCAATGTTAAGTAGATCAGTGCACTTAAACGAATGCAATAAAAAATGGTCTTCATGTGACAATTTCAATACAAAATTGTCTTTTACCTTTCAATATGCTAAGCTTTAGACACATATGAACCAAGTTGCTGAATGTGCAGATTTATAGCTGGTGGGAAGGACCCTCTCTTTATTTCTTCTCTTTCTTTAACTCTCTTCTTACTCTCTTACCTTCCTTTCTCCTGATCCCTTTCCTTAAAATCAATAACAATTTGGGATGCCAGGATATCTCAGCAGGTTGAACGCTTGCCTTGCAACTGTGAGGTCCAGGGATCAAATCCCAGCCCTGGCTTGTGCAAACTCACATGCTGAACTGATAAATGAAGGTTCTTGCCTTCCAAGTGGGAGACCCCGAGTTCAGGTCCTGCCCTGCTTGACCCCACATCGACCTGTGTGGAGTGAAATTATGTCACAACTAATGTTGCACAACTATGAAGACTGCTCTGGGCCCTCCCTGCTCCTCTCTCTCTCACCTCTCAATAAATTTTTAGGAAGGAAAAAAAAACCCTCTATTTTTGTACTGAGCTTTATAATTACAAAGCACTTTCCAACTTCATTTGATTCTCAGAATAATTTGGGGAGGCTGGAATAGGCATATTTACTTATTTTACAGAGAGGAACATAAAATGAGGGCCAGTGAGATAAAAGTTTTACCCAAGGCAGCACAGTTGGCACATGCCCTGGAATATAATCAATAGCTCTTATCTTAGCTTCCTTGTCATTTTTTTACCCCTTACATTTGGAATTGCTTAGAATAAAAATCTTACCAAATTGAAAAAGTGACTTCCACTTAGTTACAAATATAATGATTGCCTCTATTGAAAAAAATAAATTTCATGAAAATGTTTATCTCAAATGTTCTGACTATCTGAAATAGACCTAACATAGGAAGTATAGGATGTGAGGTCTCAGTAAATATGAGATGTCTTGACAAAATCCAGTCACCTCAGACAAATCAATCTGGGCCTTAAGATGCCTTTTGGTGTTAGGTACTTTTATAATCAAGGGCCTTGTCATTGGTATTCGCCCACAAAAACCTCCAATGGCAGACTGTAAAGAGAAGATTAATTCTTGCTGTTCCTTTATATTATAGCTATTATGGTCATATTCTGAACCCACATTTCCTCTCTGTTACCTGCAGCTAGACATTGTTTTTTATTCTTCTATTTGAAACACAGCACCATTGATTATAAGATCAGTTAACCAAATCATCCTTGTATTGATCTTTATCTCTTCTTGATATTTGTCTAAGCTCTTCCCAGTTCAAAACCAGCTTTGAAACCATATTTTTCTGAAATCCTCAGATCTTGCTCGGGGAGGTATTGGCTATGGCACTGGCAATTGAGATTGAGGGGTAAGATAAGGTTATCTACTTATCTTTATACTGGCCTAATTTAGTGCTTTTTCCATTAATCTTGACACATTTTTTATTTTTTAAGATTTATTTTATTGATTTTTGACAGAGAGAAACAGAGACAGAGAGAGACAGAGAGAAGGGGGAGGGCCCAGAGCAGTCTCCATAGTTGACAGCATTAGTTTTCCATATAGTTTCACTCCACAGGTGGGCACGGGGCTGCACGGGGCAGGAACTAGGCCAGGAGCCTCCCACATAGGTCCTGGCAAGAACTGAACTGGGGGCACACCCCAGCTCAGCATATGGGTCCGCACGGGCCGGGGCCGGGATTCGATCCTCGATCCTCGGGGCTTCAAAGCAAGCGCTTTACTCACTGAGCCAGTCCAGCTTTCCCTTGACACATTTTTAAAAAAGATTTATTCCATTGTCTGAGAGACAGAGAGAGAGAGAGAGAGAGAGGTAGAGATGAAGATGAAGATGGAGACTGAGACAGAGAGTGAAAGAGAGAAAGGGAAGGATGTAGAGCAGCCTCCATAGCTGTGACATAATTTCATTCCATACAGGTGGATGTGGGCTGCACAGGGTGGGAACCGAACCAGGGACCTCCTGAATGGGAGGTGAGAACCCTTGCTGCCAAGCCATCCTGGAGGCCACCAGTCACACCTAAGTTCAGCACATGGGGCTGCACAGCTGGGGAGGGAATAGAACCCAGGACCTCGCGACTGCAATGCAAGTGCTCAATCTCTGAGCTATCCTAGGATCCCCTTCACACAGATTTATTGACCACACACTCATTTCTGTATCTGCTACAAAGAGGTAGACATGGTCCCTCTCCTAGAGAAGTTCAAATCTAGATTTTCAGTCATATAAGCCAGATTCTCTGTGTCACTAGCTTGACAAAATAAAAGTAAATCTACAAATAAGTTGGGTGTGCCAATTTTACTGCCAGATAAGCTCCTGAAGGGTCCTGAAGCCAAGTACGTTAGGTGGATAAAGGAACTCTGGCACCTTAGATAGGGTCCAGTACTCTATTAGCACTATTCTCTCTGAAGCATGCTAAACAGGCCTCATTCCAGCTGTAGATCTGCAAATCTCACTGGCTCTCAGTTCCTGGTACTCAGGGAGAGAGGGATTTTAACATTTTTTGAAGCACCTTTTATGTGTCAGGTGCTTTTATGTACATTGTGCTATGCTGTAACTTGTCACAATTCCATGATGTACAAGTCAATTGTGGAAGCTAAAATAGATATGTAGTAGTGTAAAGAGGACTGGTTTTGGAATCATGAAGACTGAGGTTTCAATTCTGGCTCAGCCATCAAATCATTACTAGTTCATTCATTCCTTTTTCATTTATTCACTAAAATATTTATTGAAATCCTGGTAAACATCTAAGCTCTGTGGTATGAGATGAGGATATTAAAGTGAATAAAACATGTAATCCTTGTGGAGCATTTGAGATCTTACTTCCCAGCAACTGTCATCAGTTTTGGCTCAAATAAACTCTTAATGAAAATTCAAAATAAATAAATAAATAAATAAATAATTCCTTTTTTTCAAGGCCCTTGCATTGGAGGGATGAGGTAGAAAGAAAAAATTCTTAAAGATTGTATCAGGGGGATACTGGGATAGTTCAACAGTTTGAGCACTTTTCTTGCAACTGCAAAGTCGGGATCAAATCCCAGACCCGGCTCACACAAACACATATGCTGAGCTATGGCGCAACTGGTAACTGCCAGTACAGCAGCAAAGGTTCTTGCCTCCCATACAAGAGGCCCCAGTTCAGTTCCCACCCTGTTTGGCCCAACATCCACCTGTGTGGAATGAAGCCATGTCACAACTAATGAAGTACAAACTATGGAAATTGCTTTCCTCCCTTCTGTCTTTCTCACCTCTCAAACAATAAAATAAATCTTAAAAAAAAGAAAGAAAGAAAGATTGTATCAGTACAATGATAGAACTAACTACAGGTTATATTATGAAAACTTTATGACCTTTCACAATTTAGCTTATTTGAGCCTTGGATACTTCATTTGTAAGTTAGGAATAATTATACTTCATTTCCAGGCATATAAGAGATATTAATATTGCAAAGCTCACCATTCCAGGGAATGATCTTTGTGTTCCATTTCTCCTTTTTTTTAAGATTTTTTTTTAATTGTTTTTTGACAGACAGAGGGAGAGACAGAGAGAAGGGGGAGGGCCCAGAGCAGTCTCCATAGTTGACAGCATTAGTTTTCCATATAGTTTCACTCCACAGATGGGCACGGGGCTGCACAGGGCAGGAACTGGGCCAGGAGCCTCCCACATAGGCTCCAGCAAGAATTGAACTGGGGGCACACCCCAGTTCAGCATGTGGGTCCTCCTGGGCCAGAGCTGGGATTTGGTCCTTGGTCTCCGGGGCTGCAAAGTGAGAACTTAACCCACTGAGCCTTCCCAGCTTCCCCCATTTCTCTCTCTTTTTTTTTTTTAAGAGTTATTTTTATTGTTTTTGACAGAGAGAGAGAGAGAGAGATACAGAGACAGAGACAGAGAGAAGGGGGAGGGCCCCAAACAGTCTCCATAGTTGTACATCATTGGTTTTTCCACATAGTTTCATTCCACAGGTGGGAGCGGGGCTGCACCGGGCAGGAAGTGGGCCAGGGTCTCAGTTGGGTGAGAACTGAACTGGGGGCACTCCCCAGCTCAGCATATGGGTCCGCACAGGCCGGGGCCAGGATTTGATCCTCGGTCCACGGGGTTGCAAAGTGAGCGCTTAACCCACTGAGCCATCTCGGCTTCCCCCATTTCTCCTTTTTATTTTTATTTATTTATTTATTTATTTATTTATTTATTGCTTTTTGACAGAGAGAGAGAGAGAGAGAGAGAACTGAACTGGGGGCACTCCCCAGTTCAGCATATGGGTCCGCACAGGCAGGGGCCAGGATTCGATCCTTGGTCCCCGGCGCTGCAAAGTGAGCACTTAACCCACTGAGCCATCCTGGCTTCCCCACTCTCCGTTTTTTTTAAAGGACTTATTTTATTATTTTGAAAGAAGGTGGAGGGGAGAGAGAAAGAGTGAAGTGGGGAGGGCCCAGAGCAGTCTCTATAGTTGTACATCATTAATTTCATTCCACACAGGTGGGTGTGGGGCCACATGGGCAGAAACCAAACCAGAGGCCTCCCACATGGGAGGCAAGAACTCTCGCCACAGGGCTCAGCAGTTACCAGTTGCACAACAGTTCAACATATGGATTTGCACAGGTTGGGGTCATAATTTGATCCCCGGACCTTGAGTTTGCAAGGCAAGTGCTCAACCTGCTGAGTTATCCTGGCATCCCCCTCTTTCTCCCTTTTACAAACTAAAAACAGTAAGTGATCTTTTAGCAAATTGTATTTGAAGGATTTTAATTCATTTTAAGTATTTATTGTTTAAAAAACTTCAAAATAATAAATTTGAAGAGATAATTAGATTTAATCAAGCATTCACAAATCAGACAGCATCCCATCTAGCAACTAGGTCACTGATGAGTTGTACAAAGTGGAAGGTTTTTATAGGTGGAAAGAGGATGGGAGTAAGAAATTAAAAGAGTGGATTATTTTGGGCAAGGACATTTTGTTTTAGGGAAAGGCAGGCAGTCCTCTCAGGCAGATTACCTCACTAGTGTTGATCAGGAAATTCCAAATTGATTAAGACTATGTTTCTGGAAGAGGTTGAAAATAGATCAGATATTTAAATCTAGGTTTGGTATCATGGGCTTTCATGATGCCATTTTGGGCCTGTGGTTTTCTGTCAAAACAATAAACTAAATCTTAAAAAAAAAAAAAAAAAAAAGAAAGAACACTTTGAAAGCAGAAACATCCTAGGTTTTAAATACTACATGAACCTCTTATTTCCTAAGTGAGCTTGTGCAAGTTATTTAATCTTTTTGAAACTACTTCTTTAACTGTTTAATAGGGATTATGCCTTTATTCTACATTTAGCTATACTTCACATAAAGTTCCTGCCAAAATTTGGGGACTCAATAAATAAAAAGCTGTAATTTTTGCATTTGATTATATAATCAATTTGTAATGTGATAAAATACCTTTCACACATAAAGATCATTTAATCTTTTGTTATCTCCTTAGGATAGTCTCATAAATGGGGTTACTTGGATCAAAGATTATAAATAGGGGAAGCCGGGATGGCTCAGTGGGTTAAGTGCTCACTTTGCAGCCCTGGGGACCGAGGATCAAATCCCAACCCCGGCCCATGTGGACCCATATGCTGAACTGGGGAGTGCCCCCAGTTCAGTTCTCACCAGGGTGAAGACCCCAGCACAGTTCCTGCCCTGTGCAGTCCTACTCCCAGCTGTGGAATGAAACTATGTGGAAAAACGAATGTTGTGCAACTATGGAGACTGTTCTGGGCCCTCCCTCTTATCTCTGTCTCTATCTCTGTATCTCTCTCTCTCTCTCTGTCAAAAACAATAAAAATAAATCTTAAAGATTATAAACATTGTTATGGCATATAGAGTCTCAAATGGTTTTTCAAAAGGTTTCAGTTACACAAGAAATAACAATGGATTGCATCATTCATTGCACCAGATTCACTTCCTAGCCACTATAAGTATATTATGAGGTGAAATATTTGTGATTGTTTCAATTTTCTTTCTGTGGAGTCTGAACGTTTTTCCTCTTTGAATAGCAAGACTTGTGGGTACGTACGACAGCTCAGAGCCACGTGGGCTGCAGTCTGCATACATGGACTACATATCCCAAGGTGCTCTGCGACGCGCCGACAGGAAGTGGCCGGAACATCTCCCGCCTCCACGCCGAGGCGAAAAGGTTCTATCCGGGGCCTTGGCGCTTCTCTTTCCTTTCGCGCCGGTTGCCGCTGCGGAACGCGGCGGGTCCATGTGCACAGTGAGTGGCGGTGTTCCTGGCTCAGAAGTACCCGAGCCTCGGGTTTGACCGAGTCCACGCTGCGATGGACCCCAACACCATTATCGAGGCCCTGCGGGGCACCATGGACCCAGCCCTGCGTGAGGCCGCCGAGCGCCAGCTCAATGAAGTAAGGACGCTGGGGCTGGCGGTGGCGGTCAGGCGATAGGGCGGGAGGTCTGTGGCAGGCCAAGCCCCTTGGCCTGGCCAGAGACGCGGACAGCGTCGCTGAGTAGCCCAACTGGAGCGGTGGGGCGCAGACCTGACTGCTTGTGCCACCCCGGCTCGCCTCAGGCTGCTGCGGTGGTGACGGCTGCGGCCCAGGCTGCCTTTGCGTCGGATCCTGAGCCGGGCCTCTGGCTGCGGTGGAGGCACGAGGAGCCGGCTGAGGCAAGGCGGGCGTGACTGACTGGACACATGGCTGGGTTGGGTAGCTGACCGCCTTCTGGCTCACTCCCGGCTTGTTCCTCGCGTCCAGGAGGGGGCGAAACTCACTGGGAGGTTTTTCAGGCGTTTCCGGTAGCAGTCTTGCTGGCTCCGGGTTCTGGAGGGGCTCTTGGGAATGCAGAGCGGGTCCATTGGGAGCTGCGCCTGTCAGCTGGTCACTTCACTGGGCTGATGAATGACCTGTACAACTTTATCTCCTCAGATTGAGCTGCTAGGGAAAGCTTTCAGAGGCAAGCCCCCCCCCCCCCCGTCTCTTTATTAGGGTGAGCGTAGTGCGGGATACCAGTGAGTCTGATTCACTGTTAATGCCTCAATCGGGTGACGGTGGAGAGGCAGTGCGACATAGTGGAAAGTGTCAGGTGAAGTGCACCCTTCTAGGTAGAGCTGCAACACTGACCTTGGGCAAGTCGTTCAACCTTTTGATACTGAATTTTCCCCATTCATAAAATCAGGCCACAGAACTGCTGTGCTGGTCAGCTGGGACTGTAAAACGGAGTGCCTTGAAACGTGCCACACTCCATATCAACTCACTGAGGGTGGTTTCTTTTTATCCCACGTTTTTGAAGGACCACCCTTATGTGAATATTTTGTAGTCTTTACTTTTATTCTTTGTTTCTCAGTTTCTGCAGCTTTTTATATTTTAATATTTTAAATACTTAAAAGGACCGCTGTAACTCCCTATACCAGTTAATTGTATTTGGTATACTACCGATTTTACTAGCTTTAGTGAGGATTAGTGTACTTTTTATTTTTTAATCTAAAAAGAAGTCTTTTAAAGTAGAAATTGAAAAATTTTATGCTCCTCTTATGTGGACTTACTGTAAGCTGCAGGAGTATCCCTAATTGAACATCTTCAGTGTACAGTGCAGTTTTAGAGATACCTGCCCTTAAGGAATATATATATACACACATATTTTTTTGTAATTTATTGGGGTAACATTTGTTAGTAAAAATTGCGTAGGTTCCAGGTGTACAATTCTACAATACATCCTCTTATGTGTTATACTGTGTACTTACCAGTCCTCCTTCCATCACCATATATTTGACGTCTCTTTGCCTTTACCCTCAGGTAACCACTAAAATATTTTGTGTCCATGAGTTTTTGTTTCTTTGTTACTTTTCTTTTTTTGAAGATTTATTTTTATTGTTTTTGACAGAGAGAGACAGAGATAGAGAGAAGGGGGAGGGCCCAGAACAATCTCCACAGTTGCACATCATTGGTTTTTCCACATAGTTTCATTCCACAGGTGGGCACGGGGCTGCATAGGGTGGGAACTGGGCCGAGGTCTCACCCCGATGAGAACTGAACTGGGGGCACTCCCCATTTCAGCATGTGGGTCCTCACAGGCCGGGGCCAGGATTCGATCCTCACTCCCCAAGGCTGCAAAGTGAGCTCTTAACCTACTGAGCCATCCTGGCTTCCCCTCTTTGTTATTTTTCAGTTTTATATTCCACATATACCGGTAAGTGAAGTCCTGTGGTTCTTGATATTTTTCTTTCTGGTTTAATTTTGCTTAACCTGATGATCTCAGAGTCCATATTGTCACAAATGGCAGCACTTCATCTTTTCTTATGGCTGAGTAATATTCCATTGTGTAATTGTACCATAACTTCTTTGTCCAGTCAAAGGAACTTACATTTTAAAAAGACCACCCACAAAGTTTACATAAATTAAGTGTAAACTTATTTTAAAATAAAGAGTTAAATGTATTTTATATGTAAATGAGACCATCATTAGATCATACCAAGAGCTATGCTCAAATTCTTAGGCTCCAAGTAGCCTTGGGGAGGAGCTTAAAATTCTTTTTATTTTTTTTAAGATTTTTTTTGTTTTGTTTTTGACAGAGAGATACAGAGAGAACGGGGAGGGCCCAGAGCAGTCTCCATAGTTGCACATCATTAGTTTTCTACATAGTTTCATTCCAGAGGTGGGGGCAGGGCTGTGCAGGGCAGGAACCATCCGGGTGCCCAGATGGGAGCTGAACTAGGGGCACACCCCAATTCAGCATATGGGTCCACACGGGCCTGAGTTGGGATTCAGTCCTCAGACCCCAGGGCTGCAAGATGAGTGCTCAACCCACTGAGCCATCCCAGCATCCCTAGATGTCTTTTGGATATAAAATAATGAGTTGAAACAAATTCCCAAATTGAACATTGTTAAACTATGGAGGGAGTTATGGACCACTAATTTCATTTGCTTTACATAGATTAAGATGAACATTATGAAGCAAAGACACTAAAAGTTTAGTCATAGTTATTTCTACCATGATTTGCTCTAATAATAGCACATTGTTTTGAGTAAACATACATGCATGTAATTACCAATTTTAAAAATTATTATTTTAAGTAGTTGGTTTCCTTGTAGAAAAATTAAATAATACTTCTTACACATTTGAAATTCATTTATTCCTCCAGCAGTTATTGAACATAAAGTTTATGCATTAACATCTTCTTGTTGCTTTTTTTTTAAGATTTATTTTATTGTTTCTGACAGAGACAGAGAGAAGGGGGTAAGGCCCAGAGCAGTCTCCCTAGTTGTACATCATCAGTTTTTGATATGGTTTCATTCCATACAGGTAGACGGGAGCCGCGCAGGGCTGTAACTGGGCTGGGGGCCTCTCCCATTGGAGTCAAGTCCCCTCGAGCCAGGGGCCAAACTAGGGGGTGAGAACCAAACTGGTGGCCTTCCACATGAGAAGCACACCCCAGTTCAGCATATGGGTCCACAAGGGCCATGGCAGGGGCACCATTCTTAGTCCCCAAGGCTGCAAAGCAAGTGCTTAATCCACTAAGCCAGGGGTCTCCAAACTACTGCCTGTGGGCCGAGGCCCTCTCATCCGGCCCGTGGAGACCTTTTTATCTGAATAAAATCATATTAAATAAATAATTAAAAACAACATCTATGTTTTGATTATTTTTTATTTGGACCGTGTGTAGTCATCCCCCAAACTGCTGTTTGATAGTTAATGCAGCCTGCCGGGCTGAAAAGTTTGGAGACCCCTGCACTAAACCATCCCGGCTTGCCCTAATATCTTGTAACAGAGACCTGGAATAGGTATTTCACAAGCTAGTTTTTGTAAGATAAATAATCAAAACAGTATTCAAAGCATTTTTTACTTAACTGTTAGGTTTTTGGAATATTCTGGAGTAGTGAACACTGCTTATCTTTTCTGTCAGAAAATTTGGTATCTGGATTGCATTGCTATAATTATTAGCTCTTTATAAATTTGTAAATTTCCAATTACACCTAGATTTTTTTTTTTAGTAATTTTTCTAACTTTTCTATTAGATTACTTATTCTCCTCTCTAATTTTCATTTTAATGAAGTGATTCCATTTGAATATTCTTCACTTTATCTTTGGCAGAACCTTGATTTAGGAAATAGATACCAGATAAGTCTTAAAGCTTGACTGTGGTAAGAATGAGGAAGTAACAGTTTATATCTGGCAGAGTTGGCTTGCTTTAGCTCAGATAGGATGAACCAGTCATTCCATAATGTCTACTAAAAGTTATATTTTGGTTCATTTAGGTAAAAGAAAAAAAATCATTACATTTGAATGAATCTCTTCATCTAAGTGAAGTAATCATAGTTCTGTAAAAATTGTCAATGTTATCAAAGTATTATAATGCAAAAAGTTTTTAAAAAATTGCTCCTGCCTCCACTGTTGACTTAACTATTCCATCTGTTTGGAATTCCTTTAACTTTTACTCAGTTATCTCCCAGACTTGTTTTCTCATTTTCATCACTGTTCAACTGTCTGCATATCACTAACGAGTTCCCAGACTACCACACTCCCTATCTCCCTTTGCTTATTTTTCTCAATAGCACAGATTACTGATATATCTAATATTTATCATTATACATATTTTACTTATTCTCCTCACTATAATTTGGAATTTCAGAAGGTCAGGAATTTTTGTCTTTTATTAATGCCATTCTTTTATTTATCAATGTGAGGCTTTACTGACCTCTTATAATAAATAACAACATAGGCTTTAGTCTGTTAAACCACAGGTCCATGACCATCCCCAGCCTGTGGATTTGGTACCGACCAGTCTGTGGCCTAAGAGCCAGGCCCCACAGCAGGAAGTGATCGCTTCACCTGTATTTACAGCCACTCCCTGTGGCTTATATTACTGCCTGAGGTCCGCCTCCTGTCAGATCATCAGTGGCATTAGGTTGTTAGTATAACTATTTCATTACATATTACAATGTAATAACAATAGCAATATAGTGCACAATAAATGTAATGTACTTGTATCATCCCCAGATCATTCCCCCCTGTCACCCCCTCAACCCATGGAAAAATTGTTTACCACAAAACCCGTTCCTGGTGGTAAAAACGGTTGGGAACTGCTGTTTATACCACCTCTACCTCAAGGGTTTGGGGGGTATTTATTTTTTTATATTGCATATAGATAAAATTAAGAAAATTTTATTAAAGTGTTAGTGATATATCTCTTTGACAT
>PVKE010011510.1:0-40082 GCA_004027555.1 Craseonycteris thonglongyai | reverse complement strand
ACATTTTTAATATATAAAGTAATTAGAAAATTTGGGCAACTAGGCTTTTACTCTGTTGATTAATTTCCTTGGGAGAAACACCGAAGAGTGAAATTACGAGCTCAAATACTTAATTCCTTTGGCTTCCTATTGGAAGACAAGTGATACCCAACTATAGCTCAGGGGGCTGCTCCTCAGCAGGCCTCTGCCACTGGTCTGAAATCTCAAGTCCGCTCACTCTCTTCACACTGACTATACTTTTACCAGTGAGCATCTTCATTCTTCAACAACTACCTCTTGAGGGCCTACCATGTGACGGGCTCCCTTGTACCAGGTGTGAAGGGTACAGAAGTCAACAAATCCGGAGAGGCCCAGCCTCATGTGACGTACAGTGTGCTGACGCGATTCCTTTTTCTCACATGGCCTGGTTTTATTATCTCCATGTACTATCACTCTCTAAGATGGCTTTGTTTATTTTATCAGTTGTTTATTGTCCTTAATACTCTAGACGGTAAGCTTTATGAGAATAAGAATCATTTCTGTGCATTCCCAAGCACCCAGAATATTTAGATGATGCTAAACTAAATTTCTAGAATGAGCCACAAATAAATATCTTTATGGCTTTTAACCTGTTTCCATAATGTTTCCCACATTGTTTAACAGTTTATAGTACCATTAGCAGCAGTAAATAAATGGGCCCTTTTCTGTGTAACCCCACCAGCATTGGTGTTTAAGAAGGAAGTAGTTGTGGATCTAAAAGGAATGGGTGCTAATGACGAGCATAGAAAACAATGACACTATCTTCTGATATTTTAAATACTGCATCAAAATGTTACTTACAGTTTACATTATGTTTGTTTTTTTTTCACCACCTTAAATTCTGAACACAAAGCGTATGCCTTACCTCCTGAGCCTAGCCTCAACCCTGCTATGTATAATATAAAATGGCAAATGAGAGATATATTTATAGAGTTGCTCTTGATGCTACAATATAATTGGAGACAGGGAAATAAAACCTTCTAAAATAAGCTTAACTGTTTCTATCAGAAATATATGGAAAACTATTTGAGAGTTATTTTCAGGGTTAAATGAGATAATAAGGAAAAAACATTTGGCATGCTGTGGGCACATCTGTGTGTACCATGGACAAATGCAGCTGTTAGTATTAATAATAAACATTATTGCTCCTTCCTACCACTTCTATACATGCAAAATATTAAATTGAGCCTACTAAATATGGTAAAAGGATTTTGTTAAGACTAATATTCTTTTCCAAATCACAGTATATCCTTGAAAATCCTTTGGGAGAAAACACCTCATTGGGAGACTCATAACTAATGAAAAAAATGAGAGGACAGAGGTCCTGAGTAAACTTATACACAAAACGTCTCATAATTTTTAAATTTTGTTTTATCTAAAATAAAATGATTGAGCACCTTAAGTAAAAATATTTTCAATATTATTTTGCAAAGCTAAAGAGTGAGACATTTTCTTGATAGATGTACTTGAGGATGTGCCTCTTAATTTTAAGATTTTGTAAATGTGTTTTGCTGTGTTACACACCAAGGTTTACTCCCCTCTCTGTTAATCTCCCCTGTACTCCAATTATTTTGTCCTCTTTCTCTGCATCCAATGTCATTGCCATTTTATGGCCCCCCATGATTGGTTCCTATTTCCCTGGCCTATCGTATATGTCTTGATTTCTTCCTGCTTAGCAGGCACTAGGGTGCTGACCTCAAGTCCAGATTTATTGAGACAACAGTGAAAAAGTACGTCTTCTACTCAGCCATCCTAATTCCTCCTTTTCTCTTCCCAATCCTGCTTTCACAAACAGCTGGACCAGCCTCTTCAGAACTGCAGAATATCAATCTGACATCTATCTACTGGATTTCTGGGTAACTGTAACATGTGTTTGGGAAGAATTATTATAATTTCATAGTTGACTGGGGCTGGTGCTAACGTTAGTATAGAAAAAATATTTTTTGTTGTGTTATAGGTCTGTAGTTCAAGGCCTGGAAAATAATTTGTTCTACTCTATGATGTGATATAAGCTACAAATCTGAGAACCCATCAGATAAGAGATTTTTAAACTTACAGAAAAAAAATATGTCATATATTTCTATCACAAGACATTATTTCCTTCTACATCAGAATGTATAATTTAAAGAGTGACTTTTAGGAACAAATTCATAGGGTGTATTCTAACTAAAGAAGAGGTAGAAACTGGTACCTTACATTCTTTTCCTAGTTCCAAGCCTTGCCTTTGACCTTTCATTTTCTCTCTCTTATTACATAAATGAACCTGTGTATGACTGTATCTTTCTTATCCAATAGCCTAATGTGACTCTGGAGTTGCAAATGGCTGCTCCCAACACAGAAATCATTGCTACATTAAGGCGACATCAGTCTCTAGCTGCAGGTAACTCACATGTCCATTAACAGAAAGGTTGCAAGTCTGGGAATGGCAGGGAACTGGCTTTGTGCATGGGGAGCCCAGTCCTAAATCCCATTACTAACGAAGTATTGACCAGAACTTCATGATCCTTCTCTATCGGGCTGTGTTGTGTCTTGTGGTGTGGGGATGCCTGTGCTTTCTCAAGAGTCTGGCCTCTTAAGGAACAGTGTGAACACAAACGGTTCCTGCTGTCCTCTGTCATCATATGAAGAAGGTTGCGGACCTGGGCGGGTGGGCACTGCAAAGGGTAGGCTGATGGTGAGCACAGGACAGTCTTTATGAAAGTGAGCACAGCCTTTGAGTTGCACATTCCTTTAACCCACATCTGGCTCTTCACAGAAAATGATTTGTAACAGAAAGATGCTGTTGCTTAAAGGATCGCCAAGTGCTAGAGCTACTTATCATCTTGGGCACCAATTCTATCTTTACAGCTGAAATAAAAGAATGATATATGAACAGCATTAAAAAACTGTACATGTAGGAGATGCCAGGATGGCTCAACAAGCTGAGCACTTGTCTTGCAACTGCGAGGTCCAGGGACTGAATCTCGGCCCCAGCCCATGAGAAACCCATTTGCTGAACCGTGGCGCAACCGGTAATCGCCAGGATGCCAGTGAAGGTTCTCACTTCCCATACAGGAGGTCCCCAGTTCGGTTCCCACCCCGTACAGCAGTACACCCACCTGGTGGAATGAAACTACGTCACAACTAATGATGTACAACTATGGAGACTGCTCTGGGCCTTCCCCCCTTCTCTCTCTCTCTCACCTTCTCTCAAACACTAAGATTAATCTTAAAAAAAAATAAAGCTGCATATTTATTATCATCTGAGGTCCAAATACCTTTAATTTCCAAGTGCACATAGGTACCGAGGGTTTTCAGACATGTCTATAACATGAGGCAGAAGCTAGTGGCAAGACACAAACCATTACATAAAAGTCTCATGTCTTAAACAGTATTAGCATAATGTAGAAAACTAAAGACATGCACTTGCAGATCATGTATAAAGGTATGGAAGCATTTTAAAGAATGATTACTTGGGAACTTAGAATTTTCAAAAGCATGTTGAGGTCACTTCAGAACAAATGAAACAAACATAGGCTTTATTACTAGTCAATATAAATAATTGTTTCATCTATCTAGCCTATCTAGCTATATCTATCTATCTAATCATCATCTATCTACAGAGAGAAAGAGACAGAGGGAGACAGGGGGGCAGCAAGGCTCCAATTTAGGAAATATGCAAACTTGTGTCAAGCTTGTATGCAGCTTGACAGATTTTAACACACTTCCTGAATTTTTTTCTATATTTAGAAAAAACTAGATATAAAGAGGTGACTAAGCTTAGACACAGAAATGGCCAGAGCCCTCAGAATCAGAGCTGTTGAAATGCCTCACTTTAAAACTTCATTCTGGATACCAAAGAGGGATATGTTCAATATTCAACAAAATTGAAGAATTTGAAAACTGAAAATCTCTCAGATGTTCTGAGAGAAGAAAAATCCGGGGTAGAGTCAGAGGATTTGAATTTAAACCTATGACTATATGAGAGAGAAAAAAGCAAGAGACTAAAAGCCTGGGTAGTAGGTATTTAACATCTAATCCACTTCACAAAATATTTTGTTAAAACATTTGTTATATACAGAGGTTACGCTCTATTCTACTGTCCAATTTGGTAGCTAAAGTTAGTATGAAGAAAATATCACAAGCTACATGTAACTATTTAAATTTAAATTAATGAAAATTAAATATGATAATAAATTCAGTTCCTTAATTGCACTAACCCCCTTTTAAGTTACTCATTAGCCAAATGTGACTAACAGTTACCATATTGGACAGTGCAGACATAGAACATTTCCACCAATACATAAATAAGGATCTATTGGAACAGTGCCTGTCTATTATCCTGAAAAGATTCTGCAGGTTCTAGAAATTCCTAAAATTAAAAAAAACAACTGTAGTTTATACACTGGGAGGAAATGGTTCTTTAAATGAAGAGTAGAGGTTGGATTGAGTGAATCTGTGAATGTAGCTACAGAGAAGAGGACTGGGTAAGAAATTATGCCAAAGATATACGGGATGGAAAGGGAAGAAGCCTAAAATCGTGATAGATAGAAAATGTCTCTGTGGAAGTGTTGTTCCCTTCTTTGGCAAAAATAACAGAATTAGGATTCTTTCAGAGGTTACAAGCAAAAAAAAGGTCAGGGATATGAGGAAGCTGAATTCTAAAATAGGAGAGTAAAAGCCTCCTTTGACCACCAAATAAAATTAGAACTGTGGGTATGACTCAATTCAAATTCTAAACGTCAGTCCAGGGTGTTAAAAAATGAGAGACAAGTGGAAAATCCCATTTGTATTCACCTTTATAAATAAAATGATGTGCTCAGTTCCATTTGGAGGCAAAGGCATGCAATCCTTAATTACACAGCCTTAAAGGTGGCTGAACCAAATACCGGTATTTACCATTCAAGCTGATACCTAAAGTGGCAGACAATCAAAGCATGAGGCAGCTCTGGCCTCTCTACTAGAGATATTTGACTTGTTTTGCTAAAGGAAAAAAAAAAATCAGTTGCTTCTCTCATTTTTTATGAGATAAAGAGCATCCTCTACCCTATCTGCCCCTGCCCCCCAGAACATGCTGCCCTCTACAGGCCACATGGGTATACACGTCTGCAAAGACATAAGTAAGGGTTCAGGTATATCCAAATTAGTAGGATCAAAAGTAAAGATATGGTAGAAAAGATAGGAGGCAGTTGGTTATATCTGTTGTCTGAAAGGCTTTATGATCAAGATGAGCCACAATCAACATTTATAAGCTTCTAGTAAATCTTACCTCTTGAGCTGACATACATAAGAGAAATCATAAATAGTACTACAGTCCTAATATGGCATTTTTCCCTTAGAAACTTAACAGTGTGTTGGCAGTCATTTTTCTTTTATTTTAACTAGCAAGAAGAGTATGTAGGAGTAAGAGAAAGAATGGTTTATCTTTAAATGCTTTTACGAATACCACCAAAGTTCATCCGTTTTGATCTAAAACTCAATATACTAAAACTAGCTCTTAGTTGGGAAATAAAAGCCAATGCATTTAAAGAAACACAGTATACATGATCTTTGTCCCTGCTAAGAGTTTAATCTTTTAAACCTAGGCTGCATGAAGTGGTCAAAACATGGCCTCAGAAATCAGAATTACTCTTTATCATTGCTTCAAATCAATTCTGCCACAACAGTTGTGTCGTAAACACACACACTCACTCTCTCATACACACAAACATGTGCACACACATACACACAGCTGGTCTGTTTATTGGTTTAGTCACTAAAGGATTTAGCTGGACAAACATCACAAAGATGATGGCTGATTTAATTGAATTTATGATCAAATGTTTTCCATTGCAGGAAGAGTGGGAAATCATTTATGGGGAGATTTGAATAATTTAAGGAAGTTCTCTGTTTGGCATCATGTTTGTATATCAAGTCTTGAGGGATTAAATACAGCTGAGGACTAGCAGAGAATTCACATACAGATACACAAAGATACATGATCTAACAATGCAACGTGGGCCAGAATATTGATTCCTTTGTGTTTCTTATTCATTCATATCTCATTTATAGTCTGAGTAATAACATCCACACACATAGATACTCACTGTGAGACTTCAAATGTAAATCACCACTAGATTTTCCTGAGATCTAAAAATGTCAAACTGGTCTAAAAATGCTCTTTCAGAGAAGATAAAAAAGTTGATTTGGGGGTTGTATACATGTGTTTAAGGTATTGCAATGTATCTTTGTTGTTGTTAAAGACATAAAATCTCTCATTAAAGTCATTCTCATGATGGATATAGCAGGGTAACATGGGATTTGTGCCTTAGAGTATGGTCTTGGTCAGAGTCTGGAAAAAAGATGCCAGTTGTCTTTGGAATCCCTTACCCTTTTGCTCCCCAGTAATGACAGGTATACCAAACCAAAGCTATTCTCCCAGCCTGTATTCATTGTTTCTAGAGATAAGTCATCCACCCTTCCCATTTAAAAGCAGTAAAGAGCAAGAACACTTTCATTTTCTCCACTGCAAACCCTGGGTCAAGTGGACACTCAGGCATTACACACCTGGTTTAGGCTTACCCTTCAGTTCATGTACAGAGAGCATCATGGAAAAGGTCTAACAGATGCTGTGAATTTGTTAAAAATGTTTGTCTATGAGTTTCAATCTAATTAGAAAAATTGTCTATTGTGTTTCAGATTTAGGATAAACTACAGTTTCACCTTAATTATGTACAATGCTATTTGTTAACATATCACTCTTAGGAAATAATTCTGGGAGAAGTGGGCATTTTGTTTCTACATAAGAAGTATTAAAAAAAAATGATTTGGTGACTGAGCAGTTCAGCACCTGCTCCTAAAAAGGAAGAAAGAATATTCCAGAAGATGTCTAGGGAACTTGTATGGCAGTGGTATTTACGTTCAAGAAAAGTTGCTTATTTGGAATTGAATGAAACTCTCTGACTGGCAGGGGAGGGCAAGGTGTGCTAAGAAACAGAAGAGAGGTAAGCTATCATTTGCCTAAGGGGCCTCGTCACACCATACCTTATTCCATCCTTAAAAAACCCTGCCAAGGGTTTTAAAGATTGAGAAACTGGGGCTCAGACCAGTCAGTGACTACTACGATTCAGTAGTAGGTCTAGGATGGGAACTTGGTCCTTACGACATCAAAGATTATGCTGGTTTCAGGCGTTATCTTGCCATTTGTGCCAATAACAAGCTTTTGCAGCCTACCTTTTTCCATTCTTTCTTGATTCACATCAACAATATTTATTGAGTGTGTATTCTTACAGGGTCATTAGGACCACTGTATACGCACATCAACATGAAAAGTCTATTACTGTATGTTCACATTGACTGGAAGTTGAGTCCCAGTGCTATAGAAAGTCTCCCCAAATGATGAAGAGGAAGCTTTGTCCCCACAAAGGATTGGGTCCCATGTGCAACCTTACTCTTCACGATAAGCAACCAAGGTGAAGTGTGAAGTGAGTGGCAGTGGATACAAAAGATGAAATTGTTAAAATCATCGCTTTCTGCAGTGACTTCTATGTTCATCTTGATTTTGAGGCTGACAATTCACTAAATTCATAAACATTTTCTTAACCAAGAGAAAATGATATAAACAAATGTTGAGGAAAGGGATCTTATATCTGGTGTTTCTTATAAAGAAAGGGCAGTAAAAACTTCTGCATTTCTGTTCATGCTTTACGTTTTAAAATGTGGCAATTTTTAGGTTGAAGAATGACCAAAAGTATCCACAGGGGCCCATGAGAGGCTTATTTAGAATATGAAGCTCCTCTCAACAGCATCTCTTTACGTGGTGAAGAGGAGCTGAGCCTTTAGGATATTATAGTAGAGTTAAGAGAGCTCAAGGGGGCTGGAAAGCACAGCAGAGAGGTGAAATCTTAAGGGAGTTCAAAAAGGGGGAAGAGGGCTGTGTGTCTACCCACTACTAGTCCCCAACAGAAAAGAGGGAGAGAACAGGAGAAAGAAAGAAAGAGAGAGGCTTGCAACAGGCAGTGCCCATCAATTGAGAGAACAGCGTGGCTTCTGGAGGGGAGGAGGAGGGAGGGAATGTCTGCTTGATATTCTCTGATACTTCCACTATTCCCCCTGCAGATTTATTACACTTATTTGGTCCTTCAGAGCTATTATCTTCTCAGTGTTTACAAATAAAAGACAGGGAGGAGAAGCACAGATATAAAGCAAGATCTCTGGACTTTTGAGTGCAAAATGCAAGGACTTCTGAGCATAGGATTTCCAAAGCAGCAGACGTCCACACTTGCATTAATACACTGGTGGGCACTTAAACTAATAGTTTTCATGTTGATTGACAGCTCTGTTGCCCAATATGTATGGTAGCAAGGTGTGTGACTATTTACATTTAAAGTAATTACATTTACATGAAATTTAAAATTCAGTTTCTAAGTCACACTAGCCACATTTCAGGTGCTCAGCAGCCAGAATGGGGCTAATGGCTGCTGCAGGGGGCAATGCAGACAGATTTCCATCACCAGAAAAGGGTCTGCGGAATAGCACTGACCTACAGGAGACAGAAATGTCAGACCAATTTTTAAGTTCTTTCAGCAACTGTGCTTTCCTGAGACGAATCTCCCTTTTCTCCATGCTGGGAGTGGAAAATAATTTCTTCCTTACACATCATTTTGAGGATACCTAATGTGAACCAGGCAACGTGAAACCATCACACTCAAAGGCCTCCCTTTGATTGGGGGAGACCCGATGGGCCAGAGATCAGGCAAAACAGACAGAGTCTGACCTGGGAGGGCTGGTTTGCCTCACCTGTGACTCCTCCCTGAGTAGAACGCTCAGCACCCACCTGTGAAAAGCAGAAGGGCCCCAAAGATGCGCACCTGCCAATTCCTGTAGCCTGTGAATATATTACCTTTCATGTCAAAGGGACTTTCTAGATGTAATTAAGGTGACAGACTTTTAAATGCAGAGATTATCCTGAATTATACAAACGGTTCTTAGAAGCAAAGAACTTTCTCGCACTGCAGGCAGAAGAGAGTGGGGAGAGATCCGAAGCAGGAGAAAGCCTATGGCGCTGCTGCCGGTTTGGAGGAGTGGGCAGCTGGCAGAGGGACCCGACGGCCCTCAGGACTTGGTGGAGCCCTGACTGACAAGCAGCAAGGACACATGGCCTCAGCCCGAAGACCACAAGGAACTGAATGCTGCCAACAGTCTGAAAGAGCATGGAAACAGATTCTTCCCTTGAGCCCTCAAGCCTACTGGCACCCCGAGCTTGGCCTTGAGAGACCCACCGAGCCCCTCCTGGCCGCCTGGCAGAACAGTGAGGAATCCTCTGTCGTGTTGTGCTTTACACCAGCAAACTGGTGGTGATTTGCTACGGCTGTCACCATACAAATGCACCATCCGATATTCTGGGGAAGCAGAACGTCTTCAGTTCACACCTGTGGACTTGGTGTTGAGGAGCAGTGTGAGAAGTCCAATTCCATGGGCCTCCTTTCAGGGAGAGGTGCAGGCCGCTGCTCCAGGCGGCTCTGGGCCGCTGCAGAGGCGGGGGTGGGCTTTGCTCCCTAATGAGCTGGACCGACAGAGGAAGGCAGGAGCTGCACCGCATGGGGGGACGGCTGGATGAGGAACCCAACCCGTAATCTGAGAGGATGAAAAGCAATGGCTGCTGCCAACGCCCAGGCCTGGCACAGCCTACCAGTTAGTGAGAGAGAAGATGAGTATTTTCTGTCTACCAATAGGGGAACAAAAAACTCGTGCCTGAAAGATAAACAGCACAGGGCCTGCCCTCCAACAGACCATGGGTTATTAATGACTGTGACCTCTTCACTTCAAACAGAATGACACAGCTAAGAAATCTCGCAGTGACCAAAAATGACAGAGGATAATCTCATGGGAGCTGTGTGGACCGGGTGACAAATCGCACAACTAGGGTCCGAGTGGGTGGCCAGCAGGTCTGTCACTTCTAACACAGAGATGGTCACAAACACACATGACCCAGCAGTGACACTGGAGAGGTGTGAGTGGATGTGGTAGTCAGCCTGCTGCAAACACTATTTCCTCGGGACTGAGGAAGCCAGGTTTATACTCCACCCCAGATCTTCAGATGCCAAAAAACGACACGGACTGAATGCCATCAGTTCCCAGAAGAGAGCTCTTTACCCAAAGTTGTAGTGAAAACAAAATCAAACCAGCTATGAAGCCCATTCAAATACCAGGGGTTTTAAAATGGTAACAGTTCTTCTATAAGATTCACTTTGGGGCATTCATTCCAAGTTATAATTTTCAATAGCAACAATCCGTAGACATCATTGAACAAGATTTTTTATTTCAAGCTATAAAATGGAGATGATGTTTTCCCTGACTACCCCCAGGATTGTCAAAAGGGTATGAGGATGTGACAACATAAATGAAAGCAAATTCTATGTTGCACAAGGCTGTCCAAATGTTAATTACCACCACTGTCCCCATCACAACTGACTATAGGGCAAGAAGTGTATTTATGCTGTTGTGACTATTAGTGACCAGGACTAGGCCTTTGGCAAATCTGCCAGCTTTCCCTTGGATGGCTTTCTTTTTGTCCCCCTGGCACTTGCTCCCACCCCGTGTCTGTGGACACACCTCTACGCTGTCTACTTTGAGGGTCTCTAGGATGCCCACCAGAGCCTGGACAGCAGCTCCTATTTTATAGACTTGTCTTTTTTCCTTTCAAGAGTCCAACCTGCAAAATCCTAGACCTGCTCTCTGTTAGGTAGCAAGGGGTTTAATGGATCTGATAAACATCTCATCTACATAATGCTTTTGTATCTGAACAAATGATTCATTCTGGTGAAAATAAAGTCCCTAGAAATTGCTCTGAACTGTGACTTTCAAGCAGACTGGTGACACTTGGGGGCCTCCAAACATTAACATGTGTGCATATCCAAGGTCAGGACAAAAGGCCTGCTTGGATTTGATTGTCCAAGTGTTGAAAATTGTATTTTCAAGGGTGTGATGAGCCACAACACCCCTACGTAGCCTCCTAATGCTGGACTCAAATCCACAGAGCTGGGCAGTTGACAATCGTAGCTCCAGCTCATCCTAAAAGGAATTCTAAGAGGACAGAATCCCCAAACGTATGCATTATAGCTTGTGACCTCAATAAACCCATCACAAAAAAAAAAGGTTGCATTGATGATGTAAAAAATAATTTCTTTGAAAATACTGTGAGAAGAAATCTATAGGCATTAAATATATTAAAACTGTTACTTTGAAGTAAATAGAATTATAACAAAAATGATCAACAATGAAAAAAATGTGAAAGTGGAGAAAGAGGATTTCAAGATCTGGCTTAACTCAATTGCTCCTCCTAGTGTCAAGAACTTTTCTTACTTTTCTTTAACATTCCTGAACAACTGGTAAAGAAATTAAAATCTCTAATTTACTCGGTAATATATTATTATTCTAGAAATTTTTAGGTCAACTTGGACTAAGACAGAGTAGAAAACAGGGCCTTCTTATTTCTTGAGAAGGACAATTGATGTAAATCTTAATGGTAAGCAATTCAATACGACAAGAAGAATGTAGTAGAGAACTAACAACATAAATATACAGTAATATTTGTTATTCCTCTAACTATTACTTAAATACATTTTGTTTTATACATATGTAATACAGCTATCTAAAATATGTATTGAAAATTAAATAACAAATTAGATAAGATAGTCAAGGAAAGTTCAAGAACATAAAGTCAGGAAAGCTTTCTAAATCTCGGTGAGGGCTTGTGATTCGGCTTATACATTCAAATATACACAGGTAAATGTTTTCTTCTCTATTTTTGTATCTTCATAACGGTAATTTCATTAGATCGTCTTTGTGTTTATTACACGTTTTAAAGTATCATTTTATTTTTTTTTAATTCTTAGGAGGAATCCAGTTGGATGTATCTAACAAGAAGATGACCAGAACTAGAACACGTGAATGAGTTAAGCAGGACCAGGTTGGCCTAGACCTCTTCAAACCTGCGGATAGGCTCACTGTTATCAGCTATGAGCTGTTTTCAAATTTGTCTTCTGTGACTTTGGGGGTTTATCCTTAGCTTTCTTTTTGCGACTTTCAAACCTCCAAAATTGTTAAGCTGTTTAAAAGTTCCAAAACAAGCAAATGTGTTCCTGGAATCCTACCCTTAACTATGCTGGAGCACATATCCTAAGACTTCTTCTCCAGCCAAAATAATAAAAGATCTTTAAAGTGGCTGACATTCTTGGTTGATTGCACATACATGCCAATGTCAGACAACTATAAATAGAGAGATTTGGAAGAAAAACAGGGAGAGTCTTTATAACTTCAATGAAATAAAATAGACTGTTTTGAAGGCAGTCAGAAAACAGTACATGTATTTATAAAATTAAGATTTTTGTCCCTTTAGTTCAAAAATCCCCATTGGGTAGGAGGAACCCAATCAGATCATGCACTTCCAATATAAGGGGATAAAACAACTTTCTTGTATTGACTAATATATATTTATTATTCACAATCCTATAATTAAGGTTTCTTCTTGATATTCTCCTTTTGAGTTTATATACTGGTAGATCTTTTGATATTTTTCTCCCATCAGTGCTTTGTTTGCCCAGAATACTAAAAAATCCTTCAAAGGATAAAATTATGCCCATGGTTGCTGGTATAAATGAAGTCAGCAGGGAATTGCATAGGTGTTACCTAGGGCAAACTTGGCCCCCAAATAATCTGGGTCATATGTTCGTTATAGCTGTTCAAAGAGACTTGAGGATTTATTTCTCAAGAAATTCTTACTCTCTTTTGTAGGTTAACATACCCACTAGCTTTAGTAGATGAGTTAATGTATGTATTTTTAAAGACAACGTTACTTAATTTTTAACATGACTTACTTCTTTGTATTAACCTACCCATCTTTTAATAACCCAGCTAACCTGAATTCAAATTAATTCTTGCAAATGAGTTTACTCTATTTTGAACCTATTATTGCTGTTCAAGAGAATTTACCAATTGCTTCAGTTTTGTAAATTGTGCTGCTGACGAGCAAATTAGTTAGCAACAATGGAGAAAGCCAGCACTAGCTTAGTAGTGTTTGAGTGCAGTTCTTTTGAATCTAGATCTCACTCTGAAGTGAGAAATGTTGAAATGTCAATGAAGTTTGCAAGGTCACAAGTCCATTTGAAGGAAGAATCAATAACATAATTAATGTCTCCAAATTCTCGGTTCCCTCTAAATTGCATTGGATTCAAATTGGCTAGAGGCAACAGCTTGGCTCTAAGGATTCAGTACATAACACTGGGATACCAGAAAGCAATATTTTTTTTATAATATTATAGTGATGATTTTATTACCTAGCTCTTTCTAAAATAAATCCTCAGGGCAACAAGAATAAGACTTATGGAGACTTAAAAAATAGCATGGTTCTTAACAAGTCATGTTTGTAATTTAAAAATTTTACCTCAAGCTCAGCTTTTAATATTTTACCTAAAATGCTTTAAAAGTAATCTAATGTTGGAACTCAATTTATTAAATAACTGTGAATTCTAATTTTTTTGTAAAGCATATGTGAGGGTAGAGATTTACAAAATCATTAACTGCAATTCTATCAACTGATTAAAAAAACTTTATAAGAAAATGCAATACTTCAGTATTTTAGACCTTGTTTTTGGTAGAAAATTTATAAATTCTGTGTTCATGGAAAATGCAAATAAATCAAATATCTCTCAAGTGATCTCTTAAAGAGAAACTGTGTTTTCTCTTTCTGAAGAATTTTTATTTGCCCTCAAAAGCACATCTATTCATATCTAGTAACTTTGAAGAAAAATTTAGAGATTGAGCACAGTGCACATAATTATTAAAATTTCCAAAGCAGCACTACCAGAGGATTGCACATCCTGATTTTTGTCAATAAGATGAACTACTTTTGTTGTGACATAGTCGATACTTCTCAGAGAAAAAAAAGCATTAGGTTGTAAGTGGTCAGACTGAAGAGAAATGATGCAAAACTTGATTATTACTTTATTTATTATTATTTTTTTTGAAGACATGAAATAACCTAGTTTTTCCTGGGATAAGCTAATGTAAGTGGATGGAAGTATCTTCTCTGAGAGGCAGCCCAGTGGTCAGTATGAAATGGTTGAACAAGAAAGGAAGTCACTGGGTAAGAGATGTTAGAGCACCTATGATGGCAGGTGCTAAGTACAAGATGCTAAAATGAACGAATGGGGTGGGCCAGGTATAAAGGGGAAGGGGTAACATCCATAAGAGGACAGTGGAAGAAATATCACAGCATTGTCCTCAGACCTCCTTTCATCTTTTGTAGGCGATTCTAAGTGGGTAAGAATTGCCATATATTTTCCTGGGCAATTTGGAGGCCATTCTAGCTCTGTTTGTTCTTCTGAAGGACAAAAACAAAACAAAACAAAACAAAACAAAAGGAGAGTTCTCAAAATTGAAAGCTATTATCCACAAATGCTAGTTACCATGTATGGATTTGCCATATTTTCCTGTTATTTCAAAGACAGGGTTAGAAATTCAACTGCTTTATCAAGAATTGTTTCATAAAGTGGTTACCTGGTTGAAAAACGTTTGAAGCAGTTATGAGAGAGGATTGTGTTTTATCATTTCAATGAGGTAGGAACTATACACTGTATATTTTACCTGGTGTATAAAAACACTTTACTGTATGTTAGACCATGATCAATAAAGTGGAGTGGGGTGAGATTAAAAGGGCAAGAACACATTGAGAATGTTCCCAGCAGAGGGCATCCCTAGACATTAGGGAGACTCTAGATATTAAGAACTGACTCCTCAAATAGCAAATGCAAAGCCTTGTGTTAGATAAAAATAATTATACCAGTCTGTTCTCCTAAGTATTAATTGACTCAAAATAAATTGCCAAGTCTTTCAAATAAACCACTGTAGAATTTAATGTATTTATTCCATGAGTTCCTCACAATAAGCTCTATCTACTGATAGCATTGATTAAAGGCATTTTTTTATTGAGTTGTTTTTTTTAACTTTTTATTTTCATAACTGATAGTATCAAAAATTAAAATGTCATAAGTGTAAAAAAGTGAGACAATAACATTAAATTCCCCATAGGCAAATTTTTGTTATGACAAACTGTAGTTTATCAAAGTAGTTCCAGTTACTTTTTCCTGGGCATAATGCTTACAATATGGTGACTCAAGTAGTTTGCTTTCCAAGTTTCAATTGATTTACTAACAGTTCACTAACAGGCTGGCTTGCAATAAAAGACCTCCAAAGGACTTGAGAAACTCAGCTCTACAGATTTCATCAAATTTTGAAAGCAATAAATAAAACTATTTCAACAAGAACAGATGAGAGAATAGATTAAACAAATGGAATACACGTACTTCAAGTGCTACATGTACTTAGTTTCCCAGTAAGGCTTTGGGAAAAGTAGGAGAACTGAAAGAATCTGAAAGATCAATTTTATCTAACTCAAAGGTTGTCACCAACTGAATTTAGATTAGAAAGTCAGTCATTATCTTGTACTTAAATGCTATTTCACTGATGCTAAAATGTTCCTTAAAACCTTGTTAGAAGATCGAGCATAAGGAATTTTAGAGTTTACCTCTCAGAGGTAATGCCACATTGCTCTCAGAACCCAAACTCACACAACAGTGTTGGTTCAGGCTGAACATGGTGGTTGGCACACAGTTAGGAAAATAACTGATTAATGGTTAAAGGAATGGATGAATAAATAAATGGATATACAAATGAAAAAAAATGTCATGACAACTTATCAGGAGAGGTTTAAAAATTAAGAGAAAGAGAGAGAGAATGAGTATAATGTATATAAAGACTTACTTATTCCATGCTTGTCTAAGGTTTTTAGAGCTGTACAGGGTAAAGCGTTCTGAAATAAAAAAGAAAAATGATAAACATTTTTAGTCTCAAATGTATATATTGCAAGCATGTGTAAAAAAATCAATTCTTAAAAAGATAGTGTTCTAATTATTTAGCTATATCATGTTAGCCAAAGTAGGTCTTTACCTTTAGATTGGGTAGTTGAAAAGACTAAAATAGTTAGATCTTAACATTTTAAACAACGAAGCATTGTTTTCTTATGTCTAGATTTAGAGTGATTTGTTTCATAATGTGGTTTCCAAGTGATTATTGTTTAGAATAACTAAGTTTTAATTGGTTCAAAAAGAAATGCAAATTCCAAACCTCCAAACTGTAAGTAGATTTATAAAAGAATATCGATGCACCAATCAAGTGAGAACTGTTTTCTCTATGAAAAAAAGACCTCTCTGACCAAATACAGTAATGTTGGTTCTCCTTTCATACACTGTATGATATTTACACATGCTCAAAGCCAAACTACCAATGTCCTATAATGTATATTTACATTTATCATTGAACAACCTTTATTATATTAAAAAAATTAAAGCCTAACATTTGTTTTATGAAGTTAAACAAAAGAGTGGCACTGAATATATATTATTAATCTCCTATCCCATTTTTCACTCCTGATGATATAGTAATTGTTAATGGATTGGTATGTCTCTTTCTATATATTTATGTTAATAAACACCAACCCCTCCTTATTCACAAATACACACTATTTAAAGTTTTTAAATGAATTGATAATAAACATTCTCTAAAAAAATTTTAAGCATTTAATAATATAGGTCTTCAAATCAAGAAAATAGATGTCCAACAACTGTTTTAAAACTTTATTAATATTCCACAGGATAACAGTACCATAAGCTATTTGATCATTCTCAAACTGATAAAAATTCAGGTGTCTTTCAGTTTCTTTCACCTGAAAAACAATGTTTTAACAAATATCCTTGCACATCTATCTCTATACACTGATGCTTTCATTTCTATTGAACTGATGCCCCAATATAGAACTGCTTGGCAAACAGTATGCACATTTTACATTTAAATAGATGCCAATAGGTTACTTTTCATATTCCCCAAAGCAATGAATAAATAATCTCTCTTTTATAGTATGCATCCTGGGATGTAAGAAGGGTTCAACATACGCAAGTCAAAAATATGATGTATTTTATTAATAGAATGAAAGGGAAATATCACACGATCATCTCAATTAATGTAGAAAAAAATCAATAAAATTCAATGTCCATTCACGATAAAAACTCTCAACAAGTTGGATATAGAAGGAAAGTACCTCGACACAATAAAGGCCATGACAAGCCTATAGCTGACACCATACTTAATGGTTAAAGGTAGGAAGCTTTTTCTCTAAGATCAGGAACAAGACACGGGTACCCTGTCACCACTCCTATGCAACATAGTACTGGAAGTCCAAGCCAGAGAAATTAGGCAAGACAGATAATAAATAAATAACATCCAAAAATAAAAGGAAGGGGAAGTCGGGATGGCTCAGTGGGTTAAGCGCTCACTTTGCAGCCCCGGGGACTGAGGATCGAATCCTGTCCCCGGCCCATGTGGACCCACATGCTGAACTGGGGAGTGCCCCCAGTTCAGTTCTCACTGGGGTGAGACCCCAGCCCAGTTCCTGCCCTGTGCAGCCCCACATCCACCTGTGGAATGAAACTATGTGGAAAAACCAATGATGTGTAACTTTGGAGACTGTTCTGGGCCCTCCCCCTCTCTCTGTCTCTGTGTCTGTATCTCTCTCTCTGTCAAAAACAATAAAAATAAATCTTTAAAAAAATAAAAGGAAGAAGTAAAACCATCTCTGTTTGCAGATGACCTGATATAGAAAATATGAATTCAACAAAACAACAGAACTAATAAACAAATTCAGTAAAGATGTAGAGCACAAAATCAATATACAAAAGTCAGTCATGTTTCCACACACTGACAACAAATTTTTCAAAAAAGAAATAAAGAAAACAAACCGATTTCCAATAGCCCCCCAAACAATAAAATGCCTAGGAATAAATTTAACCCATGAGGTGAAAGTTCTGTACAATGGAAACTAAGACACTGATGAAAGAAACTGAAGAAGACACAAATAAATCGAAAGATGTTCCATGCTTATAATCAAAAGAATTAATCTTAGTTAAATGTTCTCAAGATTCCAGTGGCATTTTTTTTTTAAACAGGAACATAAAAAACAATCTTAAAATTATTATGGAACCAGAAAAGACCCTGAATAGTCCAAGTAATCTTAATAAGAACAAAGCTGGAGGTATTACACTTTCTGATTTCAAACTACATTACAAAGCTAGACTAATCAAAACAGTATGGTACTGGCTTGAAAACAGACACATAGACTAATGGAATGGAATAGAGAGCCCAGAAATAAACCCATGCATATAAGTTCAACTAATATTTGACAAGGCGCCAAAATCCTCAATGCAAAAGACAATCTCCTCAATGAATGGTGCTGAAAAAACTGGATATTCATATGCAAAAAATTGAAACTAGATACCTGTCTTACATCACTCACAAAAATTAACTTAAAAGAATTAAGACTTGGGGAAGCCGGGATGGCTCAGTGGGTTAGGCGCTCACTTTGCAGTGCTGGGGACCGAGGATCGAATCCCGGCCCCGGCCCGTGCGGAACCATGTGCTGAGCTGGGAGCTCCCCCAGTTCAGTTCTCTCTCTCTCTCTCTCTCTCTCTCTCTCTCTCTCTCTCTGTCAAAAATAAATAAATAAATAAAAATATATTAAAAAAAGAGTCAAAAATGACCTGAATAAAAAAAAAAAAAGAATTAAGACTTAAATGTAAGACCTAAACCATAGAACAGAGATTTTTAGCAATGATTTTGTGGATACAATGCACAAAGCACAATCAACAAAAGCAAAAATAAACAAGCAGGATTACAGCAAACTAAAAAGCTTCTGTATAGCAAAAGAAATAAGCAACAAAATGAAAAGGCAACCTACAAAATAGGAGAAAATATTTGCAAACCTCATATCTGATAAGAGGTTAATATAAAAAATATATATAAGGAACTCATATAACTCAATGGGGAACACAAAAACAAAAGAATCTAATTAAAAACAAACAAACAAACAAACAAAAAGCAGGCAAAGGATCTGAACAGACATGTTTTCCAAGGAAGGTATTCACATGGCCAACAAGTACAGGAAAAGGTGCTCAATATCATTAAGAATCAGGGAAAAGCAAACCAAAACCACAAAGAGATAGCACCTCACACCTGTTCAAATGGCTATTAGCAAGAAGACAAGAGATCCATGCTGATGAGGTTGTGGAGAAAAAGGGATCCCTTGTACATGCTTGGAGAGTGGGGGTGGGAATGTAATTGGTGCAGCCACTATGAAAAGTGGTATGGAGGGAGGTTTCTTGAAAAATGAAAAATTGAACTATCCTATGATCCAACATTTTCACTTTGGGGTACATATCTAAAGAAAACAAAATCATATCTCAAAGACAGTTCTGCAGCCCTATGTTCATTAAAGCATTATTCACAATACCAAGATATGGAAGCAAGCCAAGAGAGATGAATGGTTAAAGAAAATGTAGTGTATATATACACAATAGAATATTATTTTGCTATAAAGAAAAGAAAATCCTGCCATTTGCAACAATACAGATGGACCATGAGGGCATTATGTTAAGTGAAATAAGTCAGACAAAGGCAAATATTGTATGATCGCACATGTAGAATCTAAAAACACTGCAAACTCCTAGAAGCATAGAACAGATTGGTGGTTGCCGGAGCCAGCATGGGGGTGAGGGTGGGGTGGGAGGGAGGAGAAGATAAATGGGTGAAAGTAGTCAAAGGGTACAAACTTCCAGGTATAACATGAATCAGTTCTGGGGATGTAATGTACAGTATGGTGACTATAGTTAATAGTACTGCAAGTATACTAGAATGATACTATGAGAGTAGATTTTAAAAGTTCTCACCACCACCACTACCCCCCAAAATTGTAATTATGTGAAGTGATGAATGTGTTAACCAAACTTACTGTAATCATTTTGTAATATATACATATATAAAAACCACGGTTGTGCACCTTAAATGTATACAATGTTATATATCAATTACATATCAATAAAGCTGGGGAAAAAGGACAGTATTCTAATAAAGTAAAACAAGAAGATATAGAGTAGCCAGGTTTAGAGGGACACTTTAAGGTTAGATGATGAGGAAAGTGAGTTTCAAACAAAACCCTGAACCAACGAAATAAACACAGTTCCCATTAGAAATGTGGTTGGAGTTTCATTAAAATATATATTTATCTGGGGAAGCCGGGATGGCTCAGTGGGTTAAGTGCTCACTTTGTAGCCCCAGGGACCGAGGATAGAATCCTGGCCCTGGCCCATGCAGACCCATATGCTGAACTGACGTGTGCTTCCCATGTGGGAGGCCTCCAGTTCAGTTCTCTCCCCTGGCTCGAGGGGGCGTGCCTCCCATGCAGGAGGCCCCCAACCCGGTTCCTACCCTGAGCGGCCCCTGCCCACCTGTATGGAAGAAACCACTTCGAAAACTGACGATATACAGCTATGGAGACTGCTCTGGGCCCTCCCCCTTCTCCCTGTCTCTCTCTGTCTCTGTCTTTCTCTGTCTTTGTCAAAAACAAGAAATCTTTAAAAATATATATTTTTATCTGAAAAGAATAATATAAAATCTTTGTACATAACAATATGGTGTTTTTCCCCACTTAGACATGATTTGTGTATACATCCTTTAGTAAAATTAAATGGTTTCTTTTTCATATCATTCTAGTTTCCTTTTAGTAATTTACTACTCAATCGGCTTAATTTTGCTTAATATTTGTTGGTGTCTTGTCACTATTGTCTGCTTTTAATAATAAGCTTTTTAAAAAGAGATCAAAATGATTTATATTGCTTTTGTTATGGATGTTTCATGTAGAAAAACATTATTAGATAAGAGTAACCAAAAGAAATTTAAGAACACACTCAGCTTCCTATTTCTACATTCAGAGTTTATTTAAAAGGATTGATTGGAAATACTGCGATGATTCATTCATTCAATTACTGTTTATTGAGCAACTACTGTGTGCCAGGTATACTTGTAGGAGATTTACAAGTCTGGAGTGAGGTTGGGGGACAGGGTAGCTGGAGTAGACCGAGAGCCCAGGAAACATGAGTGGAGTCTGACACAGAGCCAGGGTAGAAAGGCAGCCGACCAGCTTACACAGAGACTTTGTGGCCTTTAAATATAATTCCGACTTTTTTTTTTTTAAAGGGTCCATCTGGCTTCTGTTTGGAGAATACACTAACAGAGGCAAAGTGGGAAGAAGGGAGACCGAGAAAAGGTTATTACAACTGTTCAGGAGAGTTATGGTATGATTTGGGCTATGGCAACGAGTGAATGCAATGATAAGGGGTCAGTCTGAAAATTAAAAAAAAGTAGAACTAGTAAAATTTATTGACAAATTAGACATGAAGTGTGACAGAAAGTTAGGAGTTAGGATGACTAATAGAGCACTTAATGATGTCCCATTTCCTTCCAGGTTTCAAAGATTTGAAATTATATACCGGTAGACAACTCAAATATTTCCCTGAGAATCTTTCTATGGTGATTCTGAAGTTATTTAAAGTTCTCATGGAGTCTCAGAGTCATAAGCAGGGGAAATTGTCAAAATATTTAATAACTTGCAAGGCTATTGACCAATCAGTACAGAAACTAGCCATTTTGCTATAATGGTGTGTATTAGTTGATGATTAGGCCTGATTATAAATATCCATTGTCCTAAAGCAATAGGCAAAAGTGCTCACCAACAGTGCTCGTATGTATTTATTTGTTTCAAAAGAATGTCTAAAGTCTGAATTATTCTCTACTAGACTGGATTAAATAAGATGCAACATAGCCAGTTGGGGTACAGCAGAAATTTAAAGGCATACTCTAGGTTTGAGAATTAACTGACAAAGAAAGGAAATGGGAAGAATAGTTCTTTTTATAAAGGGTTTTTAAAAACATTATTATTATCTAAAGTCTGGTATTTAAAAAGCAAGATACATTTTTAAAATTAATTACATCAAATGTTCTTTTAAAATAAATTTGGTCTCCTTAACTTTGTACTCCCCACAAAGCAATTTTAATAATTTGTTATGATTTCAGGAGGAACAAGAATCCCATTACAGATAAAATTAATACAATCTTGCATTTACAAGTAAATTATTCTTCTTAGCAATTAATGACTACTATACATATTAGTTCTAAGAATTGCTTCTATTTAGAGCTTGACAGGATATGCTAATAGAAATGTTTGTCCGAAATACACTATGTCAATTTTAGCTGTGCCTAAGAGCCAAAATTGATAATGAAACATGCCATAGGAAAGTAGGAAAAATAAGGGAAAATGAAGTCTTCCTATGTTTACTTTCTATTATGAGCTCTTCATTCTTTTAGCAAATGTCACCTGGCCACCTAGTTGCACTGGGCAATGGGCACATGAAAGTGAGTAAGTACTGGTTATCGTTCAGTGACACACAAATGTAAATACAGGGTGAAGAGTGTACAATGTGGGTATGGACACAGTCCCCTGGGAGCCCACAGGCAGAGCCACTAACTATATCTATTTCTTTTCCAAATGAAGACAGGATAAACTCTGATATCTGAAGCTAGCTCAAGTTAACAGAGAGGACCTGATCTCTTATATTCAACAGCTTCCTTCAGATCTTACCTGCCAAAGCACACCATTTCAAACGGAGCCATTTCTAACATTTTCTGCCATGAGCATGCTTTACATTTATTTTAGACTAAAAACTATTTAAAATACTATTCCCATCATGAATAAAATTAAAGTTCCATTAGAATGAAAACAACATAATTAGCCACGTAAGTTTTGAAAACAAAAAGTTTACCTTAGTGCCCTAAACCAATAACAGGTGTATTTCATAAAATAGGTATCCAAGTGGCTATGAATAAATTTATCAGATTTTAAGTGTATTTACATGAGCATTTTACACTGTTCTCCTTCAGTGAAGTGTATTCTGTCACTTATTGCTTTAATGTCAACTTTCTCTTTATGATTGCATTTAAACTAGCAGTTTCGAATGCTGTGATGTAAAGCACTAGCGAACCAACAGCATAACTGAGGAGTGTGATTAATTCAAACCCACAGGCTGATTCTCACCGTCTCTTATTGTGGGGACACTGCAGATGATGGTCACACACAGTGGGAGAGCAGGGAGGAGAGCTTGCAGGGAGGAAATCACTTGCTCCACGACATGATGAGGATGCGGGGGCAGAAGACTGGGGAGGTTTTTCATCAAACTGCCATACTTATGCAACACATGGCAATTCATTGAAATTCCACAGGAAAACAAGCGGAGAACAAAACTGTACAGTCTAATGTCTCCCAGTTTAAAACAGCTATGCCTCAAACGGCCTGATACACTATGAAATCAGATGAGAATCCCATAAAACCTAAATTGGAAGACAAAGCCTAAATTGGAAATGACTCATTTGCTTATGGGTATGCATTGTATGCTCCAGGAGAATAATTTTGTTATTTTTGACATTCCCCTTTCATCATTTTTTTTATATTAAAAGACACTGCTATATGTTCAACTTCAATAACAAAAAACCATAAATACTTAAATCACCCAACAAATAAAAAACACCAAGTATGCTCAAACGACTTGAAAGACAAAGCAAGAATTTGTACCCATAAACTACCTTTTTCTTTTTTCTTTTTTTCTGGCTGGCTCAGGGTCGGAATGGAGGAGGCAGGTGATGGAGGAGTAGCAGTAGAAATGAGATCATGTAAATTATCAAACTTGAGTGTATCTTTTGCAAATGAATTTAATATAATAAATACCATGAAATAAATATGTTAACATAAAAATGAGTATGCCATAAAAAATGTTCGATGTACTTTATAATTGACTCTTCTAAACCATATATTCAACTATTCACAATTAAATACTTTTTAAAAAGTATTCATTATTTTCAGTCACAGCTGACATTCAATATTATTTTATATTAGTTTCAGGTGTATAGATAGCATAGTGGCTAGATAGTGATATAATTTATGCAATGATTCCCCTTGATTACTCTTGCACCCATCTGGCACTAACATAGCTGTTATAACATTGACTATATTCTCTATGCTGTACTTTACATCCCCATGACTATTTTGTAGGTGCCAATTGGTATTTCTTAGTCCCTTCAACTTTTCTCACCTGGTCCCCACGCCCCTTTTCTCTGACATCCATCAGTTTGTTGTCTGTATATAAGTATGCTTTTGTCTTGTTTGTTTATTTTGTTCTTTAGGTTACACGTATATGTGAGGTCATATGGTATTGGTCTTTCTCAGTCTGACTTATTTCACTTAATATAATATCCTCTCTGTCCATCCATGTTGTCACACATGTTAAGATTTCATTAGTTTTTAAGGCTGAGTAATACTCTGTTGTATATATGTACCACTTCTTATTTAATTGTCTACTGATGAGCACTTGGGTTGCTTCCATATCTTGGCTATTGTAAATAGTGCTGCAATGAACATATGGGTGCATATATCTTTTTGAATTCTTGTTTTGGATTTCTGTGGATAAACACCGAGAAGTGAAATTGCTCGGTCATAAGGTAGTCTGATACAGTCCCATTAGTTTATTTTTTCTTTTGTGTTACTTGCCTGAAAAAATAGATCAGATATCAATAAGAGCAATATCAGAGAGTTCACTGGTTTGGGGTCTTATAGTTAAGTGTTTAATTCATTTTGAGTATATGGCGTAAGAAAGTGGGGAAAGCCTGGATGGTACAGAGGGTTTAGCACTTGCTTTGCAGCCCTGGGAACTGGGGATTGAATCCCAGCCCTGGCCCATGCAGGCCCATATGCTGAACTGGGGTGTGCTTTCCATGTAGGAGACCCCAGTTCAGTTCTCACCCCTTGGTTTGGCCCCTGGATCAAGGGGGCATGACTACCATGAAGAAAGCCCCCAGCCCAGCTCCCGCCCGGCGCAGCCCCTGCCCACCTGTGTGGAATGAAGCCATGTCAAAAACTGATGATGTACAACTAAGGAGAATGCTCTGGGCCCTCCCCTTTATCTCTTTCTTTTTGTCTCTCCCTGTCTATCAAAAACAATAAAATAAATCTTAAAAAAATAAGAAAGTGATTCTGTTTCATTTTTTTGCATGTATCTGTCCAGTTTTCCCAACACCATTTATTAAACAGACTTCTTAATAATTTCTTGGCTTCTTTGTCATAGATTAAATGACCATATAGGTGAGGGGTTTATTTCTGGGCTATGTGGTTCCATTGATCTATGTGTTTGTTTTTACATTAGTGCCATGCTGTTTTAATTACTTTAGCTTTGTAGTACAGTTTCATATCAGAAAGCATGATACATCCAGGTTTGTACTTCTTTCTCAGGATTGCTGTGGCCGTTCTGGGTCTTTTGTAGTTCCATACAAAAATGTTTTTTAAATTTTAATTATTTTTTTTAAAGTTTTATTGTATTGTTTGAGAGACGGTGAGAAAGAGAGAGAGAGAGAAGGGGATAGGTCCAGATCAGTCTCCATAGTTGTACATCATTAGTTGTGACGTAGTTTCATTCTACACAGGTGGGTGTGGGGCCACACGGGGCAGGAACTGAACTGGGGGCCTCCCTTATGAGAGATGAGAACCTTTGCTGCTGAGCTATCTTGGTGGTTACCACACGCACTGCACTTCCGAGCATGGGTTTGCATGGGCCAGGGACAGGAAATGAACCCCGGACCTTGCAATTGCATGGCGAGCTCTCAACTGCTGCGCTATCCTGGCATCCTCTCTTTGTTTCTTATTATAGCCTTTCTTTTAAAGTCTGTTTTGTCTGATATAAGAATTGCTACCCCAGTATTTATTTCCACTTCCATTAACATGAAATATCTTTTTCTATCCCTCTACTTTCAGTCCGTGTGTCTTTTGAGCCGAAGTGGGTCTCTTACAGACAGCATATACATTGGTCTTGTTTTCTTATCCATTGAGCTACCCTATGTCTTTTGATTAGAGCATTTAATCCACTTAAATGCAAAGTAATTATTGCTAGATATATACTTATTGCCATTTTATTATTTATCTTTATGCCCCCCACCCCCTTCTTCTTAAAGAAGTCCCTTTACCACTACCTGTAATGATGGTTTTATGGTGACGAATTCCTTTAGCTTTTTCTCGGCTGGGGAGCTTGTTTTCTGTCCTTCAGTTTTAAATAATAGCTTTGCCGGGTAAAGTAGTTTTGGTTGTTGGTCCTTGCTTTTCATCACTTTGAATATCTCATGCCAATTCCTTCTGGAAATTGTTATTGGTGGGAGGATCTGACGTGACATATTAATGCTGCACAGAACTGCACTGCCCTGTCCTTGTCATGCAGAGGGGTTACCTCAAAATGCCGAGTAGCTGTCTTCACTCCTCTTTTCACTCCTGAAAACAGGAGACTGCAGCCTCCTGCCCCATCCTGGCTCCAGCAAATCATCCTTCAATGACCAATGGTGTGCCTTTTAAAATGAGTAATCTCTGAGCAACCTCTAGAAACAAACGCTTTGTTCTGATTATTAAACACTCTTACTTCTGATGGCATTTGGTTTTTACAACATACATATAAATGTGGGTTTGTGAGTGTATATTCTCAGGTGAGGTCTTTCAACCACCCACACCTTTCTCAACCTGAAAGTCAGGGACCACTTCTCTTTCCATAAAGATGTTTCTGTCTAGAGAGATAAAGTTTCACCAGTTAGCCATTTATTAAAGTCAAAAGTATACTACTCTCAAACCAGAATGAATCTTTACAGTTCCCAGAAAAGAAAGGAGAAGAAAGATTTCTGTCTCACTCTCCTTCTGCGCCCACACGTCCCTTCATCCAAACTCTGCACAGGGGCAAAGAGGTCAGGACAGGAGACTCAGACCTTCTAGGGGAAGTGTGACCAAGACAGGCCTACTTCATGTTACAAGTAAGTAAACTGAGGTTAGTCAGGTGGAGTTACCTGAGGCTGTGAGTCAGGCTAGTGGCAGGGGCTGAACTGGGCCTCCTCTCCCAGGGTCCTTACTGTTACCAAAGAGCTGGAATACCCAAGCAGCACAAACAAATCAAAGCTCCTTTAATCAGCAATGGGAAAGCCTCACTTCCAACTATATGACATTTTGGAAAAGGCAAAACTGTGGAGACAGTAAAAAGATCATTGGTTGCTAGGGGCTAAGGAAGTGGGGTTGAACAGGCAGAACACAGAGGATATTTGTAGGGCAGTGAAATTACTCTGTATGGGACTATAATGATCAATACATGTCGTTACACATTTGACCAAACCCGTTGAACGTACAACACTAGGAATAAACCCTGAAGTATATGGACTTTGAGTGATAATGATGTATCAATGTAGGTTCATGGATTTTAACAAATGTGCTACTACGGTGGAGGATGTTGCTAATGTGGGAGATTGCACATGTGGGGACAGGGGCATATAAGACATCTCTATAACTTCTGCTCAGTTTTTCTGTGAATTTAAACTGCTCTAAAAAATAAAGTCTTCTAAAGTAAAATATGCACACAAATAAAACTCTCCTATCCCCAACTTCTCTTTCCACATGCTGCAAATGTCTTACCCCTTTAAGTCTAGGAGAACAAATCTGCCTTGTGTACACAGGACACACCAGACAAATATCTTCCAAGTTCTAATAACCTTAGATATATTACTTACAAAAAAAAAAAAAATTTCACTGCCTCAGTTTCCCTATGTCACAAACAGGGATAACAGCAGTACTTACATTATAGAGTTAACTGTGAATGTTCAATAAGGAAATGCATCTAAAGAGCTAATAAGAGTGCCTGACACATAACAAACATTCAATTACCTGTTAGCTATTATTACTACCACAACTGTTATTAATAATATGCTTGAAAAACTGAGCATCTGGTACAGCTACATTATACATATACCCAGCAGACATATGGTATATTAAAAGCAATATTACTCTAGGGGGAATAAATGCTAAGCCACCCTAAATTATCCCTCTTGAGGCAACAGTTAATAGAATTAATAGAAAGAATTAATAGAAATCACAGCCATGGTGATGCTCTTCTAAGTACTTACATGTAATTTGATGATTCCAATGTACTAGTGAAAAGTGAGGATTGGCATTCTCAGAGAATATCAACTGTCCTTTTCTATAGTCAAGAGATTATTAATTGGGTTTACAAAACTGGCTCTAGAGGCAAAAGCATCTGTGTACTTAGATGCCATGTCTTTTTTAGACAAATTCCACTGCAAACATTATTTGTCTGTTGGCTACAAAGGCCCTCTGATAGCACTGTATCAAGGACACATGCAAGTGAAGAACATTTCACCAGAGCTGACAAATGAGTAACCAGCTTAGCACCCTGTTGGTTTGATTTGAATATATTCAAGTAAAATATTACTTGCATCTTAAATAATGAAAACCAAAATATTTTTTTCACTTATACATTACCATGAGAGTTATTATCCCATAGTCAAGTACTTGTCTTGCAACAGAAGCCCTATGATAAAGGTGTAAAGGGGTTTTAAAACCAACATCATTAAAAAAAAAAATCAATTAATTTGATTCACTTATTTTAGCCAGGAGTAGCTAACAAGCCTATTAAGTGAGAAAATCGAGTATGGAATATTAGATTATTATTAATCAAATATTTCCTCTCTCCCCTCTTCCCACCACCATGACTGGGGTCACTTCTCTGCCCCCGATATTTCATGTGAACAATGGAATGTTAGTGGTAGTGACACAAGCAGGGGTTTGCCTGTGGTGCTGGACTTGCCCCTGTACTTCTGTGTCTTGTCACTAGAAGAGCATTATTTTGTAGCTGCTGCTACAAAGAGGATGGAAGGACCTGAACCCAACCTGCAGCTTGAAGGCCAGCCCTGCAGAACCAGCCAAGAGCAGCTGAGACCCAGCCCACCACACAGGCGGGAGTGATTAGCAAACACTTATTGCTGGATGGCCCTGGCTCTGCACTGTGGAATTGGCTGCCATGTCTGGATCTGGCCCAGGGCTACCTTGAACCATGAGCTAGAACTTTCCTCAACAAGCTTCGGCTCCATCCACCTTCCTGTCTACCTGCCCCACGATGAGGACCTCATATGATAATGCACGCGACAGTATTTAGCAAACAGTACAAAAAACTGTACAATGCAAATAGCATCCTCAACCAACATGCATTTAGATTTTTTATATTATTCTGTTTCTAAGAATTTTCGAATGCAAAAAATTTGACACAAATTCTCCGGTTACAAACACCATGCTGTTCTCTGGGCTTCCAATGTCTCAGAGACAGAAGAGACAAAATTCTTCCTTTATCCTCCCCTTGGTCCAACCATTTAGTCATGAGTCTTTCATAGTGGTGTGGAGTCACTGCTCAAGAAGGTCAGATGTGCGAGGTGCTGACCCTGTGGAGGTTCACTCCTTCCCCAGAGACACAGCTTCCTAACCGAGGTACGGTAGTCAAACCCCAAATTTGCTGAATGTGGCAATACAGTTTTCTTGCTCTCAATCCCTAAACTTCCAATTCCCTTGTCCCCCTTCTTTAGATCTTGGTTTTTTAAAGTTGGTCACGATCAGGAGATATGGAGGACTTTTTGCAATGCAGAGATTTCTAGTTATACATTTGCTGACATGTATTGTGAACAGGACAAATATAAAGCATCAAGTTACAAAGAAAGCAATACAAAGCATATGACTGCTTTATGGTAATACCAAGAGTATGTAACAACTTCAATGTTCTGTTTTTAAGGAGATGACAATTCTTTCAGTACCTTGAAAACAATCCATGTCTTCATTTAATTCTGATCTCTATCTTTACGCTAAAACTCTAATTTCTTTTCTTAAATATGATTTTAACCAAATCACACAAACTGCACAGTATACAAAGATTTCAATAATCCTGGTAGGGGTAGAATTATTGAAGAGGCAGAAAAGGTTTTATTTAGTGATTGGCATGCCATATCAACTTGGGTGAGCTGAAGTGTGTAAAACTACCAAACTGAACTTTATAAAATGCCAAGAGTAACAGTAATGAAAATGGTCTACTTAGGGTCTTATTGTTGTTGTTGACGTTAAAGCTGCTATCAGAAGAACTTTTTCTCAAATATTTAATGTTACTACATTTTCTCTGGCATTTTCTAGACACTCTGCTAGTAATGATGCTGAAGAGCATCATTACTAATGCTCTTCAGTAAAAATTAATGTAAAATTCTTCAAGCAGATACAGAGAAAGTCAGTACAGATATACTCTGCACTGTACTACAGTAGGTTCCTACAATTCATAAAGTTAATCTTACCCTTAGGTCTGCTCATTGGTGAGACGCTGAATTGTTACAATAGTCTCCCCTTATCTGTGAGAGATACGTTCCAAGATCCTTAGTGGATGTCTGAAACCACAGATAGTACAAACCTATAATACCATGTGGGTTTTTTTTTTCCCCCATATATATATATATACCTTTTCACTTAAAAGCACTTTTCACCTTCTCTTTGAATATCTGAATTTCCAGTATCACTACTCTTATGCTTTGGGACCATTATTAAGTAAAATAAGTTACTGGAATATAAGCACTGCTTAACTGGATAGTCAATCAGATAACCTAGACAGATACTAAGTGACTAACCTGCAGGGGTTAGCTTATACGGTGTGGATTTGCTGAACTAAGGAATGATTCGAGTCCTGGAAGGGACAGAGTGAGAATGAGATTTCATCACGCTGCTCAGAACTTGTGCAATTTAACACTTATAAATTATTTCTAAAAATTTTCTCTTAACCTGCAGGGGTTAGCTTATACGGTGTGGATTTGCTGAACTAAGGAATGATTCGAGTCCTGGAAGGGACAGAGTGAGAATGAGATTTCATCACGCTGCTCAGAACTTGTGCAATTTAACACTTATAAATTATTTCTAAAAATTTTCTCTTAATATTTTTGGACCTTGGCTGACCACAGGTAACTGATATGCAGAAAACAAAACTGCAGATAAGGAGAGGCTACTGTATTTTATGTCTTTGAGTGATTATCAAGATTTGGGGCTACTTCTTATTTTTATTTTATAGTATTGGCCACGTATCTCTGACTTATTTCATATCAAATCCTTGGTCAGCTATGAACCTATGGGGGGGTGGGGGGAATCTATCCCATGTCTATGACATTACTGCTAACTGGTGTGAGAATAATTTTCCCCCAGCCAGCAGGAACTACCAATCAACAGGAGTTCACACTTGAGATGAAGCCTCTTTCCAGCTCTTTAAAAGGTCTGTGACTTTCTGCAGCCAGCAGGTCCTTTTGAAAACATACAACATCAATTTCCTTCATTCTTCAAGAACTTTCCAATGATTCCTCTCACACTTCAAGTAAAACGCTAACTCCTCACCTTGCCTCTGAGGCCAGGCCTCTGAATCATCTCCTGCCCTCTCTTCGTGGCCATATTTCTTCAGCCACGCTAACTCGTAATTTGTCTACTACTGTCTTGTCCCCCCCTTAGCGGGTAAGCTCCATAAGGAAACACTTAGGCTCCACAAGGTGCTTCTGTTTTGTATGTGCCTGCCTGCCACCTAGCAAGAGCTCAGAGCGCAGTTACCGCTGATTGCAACGCGGCTTCTCAGCGTTAGCATTCTCTCTCCAGTGAGGGACAGCCACTGCCACCTCCCAGCATGGCTGCCATGCTCAGAAAGCATGAAAGGACAGACAGTCTGCCCTTCCTGTCTTAAGTTTTTCATCATTTTGACTTCCTATGCTCTATAAAGCTCACTTATTTCATAAGTTTACTAATTAACTGGCTTTTTCACTATGTGACAAGAGAGGCATTTATGGGTGGGAGGAGGAGTGGCAAAGCTGAAGAAGGTGGTGGTTGGTGGTATGTGGAAAGAGCTCTAAATGTCCTCAACCTCAGGTCAAGCAGACCCCAGGGTTTTTAGCAACAACTCTGAGATGAGTCAGATGTTTGCATAATAATTTTAAGGTCCATTTTTATAACCATCACATCGTTACACCCTTGTACAATTAGACATAATTCATGATCATTACAGTTGCTACCAATCAATAGAAAAAAAGACATAAAAAAATTCTCGAGGTAAAGCATAAAGAACAAGTGGAAAAGGACAGAGGACAGTGTATAAATGGTACAAAACATCATTTTAGTAGTTACAGGCCCCTAACAACCTAAAAGTACTTTCATATCAATTACACAGCTAGCTCAAATCTTCTTCAAATTATGGTGTAAGTCAATAAAAAGTAATAAAGGGGAGGGAGCGCTGACTCTGGGTGGTGAGCACATAATGCAATACATACACAGTGTAATGTAGAGTTGTACACTTGGAAACTATGTAATTGTTACCAACCAATGTCACCTCAATACATTTAACAATAACCGTCCCCCACCAAAGAAGTCCCCTATATCCTTCTACCATTCCATTCAAGTTTTCCCAATTGTCTCCGTAGTTCTTTTATAGTAAAGGATTCAATCCAGGGGGTGGGGTGGAGGGGAGTAATAAAGGGAATAAAAAAATACATAACCACATTTAATTTCCACGGGGATTCAGAGAGCTGGATGGAGCAGATTGATCGTTCTGGAAGAGCATGGGCCATGTCTGCATGGCCCCGGGTGTCCCCTGACCGCAAGTGTGGCCTGTGCAGGGCATTATCATGGTATGAAGATGGCCACCTCTCGACCTTCCTGCACCGAATAGCCCATCCAACAATTTACATTGTGTCCACAGCTTTCCCATCACCTTCATAAAGATTCGGGGAAAACCCAGAGTATGAATAAAGGTGGAGCATTCAAACTTCCTCGGGGCAACCAATCATGAAACTGGGCAGTTCTCTGAAACTGAACATCCACCGAGGGCACTTTGGAGCTGACAACTTATTGGAAGCACAGGTTTAAAGGCTTTAAGAAGATGCCACTACTTAATAGGTAGAGGGTGGGTTCTGGTATCTATAAGAAGATATACAGCAGGGGGGTGTTCAATCTTTTGGCTTTCCTGGACCACACTGGAACAAAAATTGTCTTGGACCCAACATAAAATACAATAACAAGAGCTGATGAGCTAAAAAAAAAAAAAAATTGCAAAAAACAAAATCTCACAATGCTCTGAGAAAGTTTACGAATTTGTGTTGGGCCACATTATAAGGCTGTCCTGAGCCTCATGTGGCCTGTGAGGCCAGTCAGGCAAGCTTGGTATGTATCTTTGCCAAGATGCCACAAGGCAGGGCTGAGAAGAGCCTGACAATTCTCCCTCAACTCTTTGTCTACAGCTGGGGAAACACTCGCTTCAAGAGAGGCGCAGGCATCAGTGAGAATCCCAGGCCCGGGACTGAAAGACCTGGGTTTGAGTTTTGGCTCTGTAGCAAACCAGAGATGTCTTGGGCAAGCCACATAATCTCTCTGAGCCTCAGTTTTCCAGTTCCCTTGTCTGTAAAATGGGATAATGGTATTAGGGCAATAACATTATAACTCAGTTGCTTGAAATACCAATTGAGATAATACATGAAAATGATGTGCAAATAACAAAATGCAACATAAAATGTGAGGTGTCATCACTGGGGCATTCTACTTGGGAAATAATTTACTTGTACATCTTCCCTCTGGCATTAAGAAGTCCAGCTCTATTTGTTTCAGGGCCCCACTCAGGCCTGTGAATAAGTAGGACTTGAGAAGTTTTTCACCTCATTAAAAAGCCTTAGTACAAGTAAGTCCATATTTAAAGGCTGCCTCTTTAGTCACTCTTTATGGGCTTAGTTTTGGGCATAGAATGTTTACACCGTGACTCCAATGACAAATTCTTCTGTTTTTATTATACTTCATTCATTGCAAGCAATTATTCTTCATCAAACTTTCCTTAATCAAACAGCCTCTTGTATTAGACAACTTTCTCTTAGGAATATTGCAATCACTTTAGAAATGCTCTATTCTTTTGCTAGACTTGGTAAAATAGGATTACTTTAGTCTAAATTTCATTACTTTTAATTACTTCTGTTCTAGCTTTTTTTCTCCCTGAATTCTACAATGCCTTTCTTTTTTAAACCTCTGAATAATCATTTGTCATTAAAGCCATTGAATGCCCCTTTTGTTGGAAGCATTTAACAGATGATTAAAAGTATCAGACATGGCGTCTACATGTTATTTCAGGGCCAAACTATTTTATACAAAGTGATATTTGTGGTTTTTTGTATTTTGCCAAAGACAGAGATCGGATCCTCTCTACTTGTCTGATACATTCTTTATAGACTAATTGCCAATAAAACGCTTATTAGAAGGTAGAGAGTGAGAAACCACGATATAGATCCTCCAGCAGCATGATCTTCCATGATGTACCCTAGGAAAAAGCGCATTGAGCTGAAACTCTGCGAGAACCGGCTTATGTCCACCTCTGACACTAACTTCCGGAAAGTCCTTTAACATCACTGACCTCGGGTTCCTAACTTTACAAAGGACAGAGCGGGACTAGATGCCCCCCACCTTGAGGGTCTTTCAGCTCTGATGTTCACTTTGCTTAGTTATGGCACAACCAGAACACCACGCACTCCCAGCTCAAACGACCCCAGGGTTTTCCTTGACAGCAGATCCCCACGTTGTCTCAGAACCTCATTTCCTCACCCTGATGCTACCAGTCAGGAGAATCTCAAACGTCTACCTCTATTCTGCCCTGATCTAGGGTTATCATAACTCTCCAAATCTCAAACAACCCCTCAAATATGTATGCAAGATGTGTTCTGAAAAAAAAAAGTAAATGCTAAGTCTGTCTTATAAGAATTTCAAGCATCATTTCCCCAGAGGTCCTGAGCCCTAGACACTGCCTTTGTCCGTGTAAAGTAGCTATTCCAGGAGGAAACCAAAGCATCGTGTGAAAGCATCCCATTCTTGAGTAACTGTAACACAAGTGCAAGGAAAACTGTCTTCATTTTGCGGTGGCCTCTTCCATTTTGTTAGAGAACGGGGCTTGGCCTGTAATGAGTCTAATCAAAGGTGACAGAATTACTGAGGTGCTAAGGATATCACAGCACAACCTCACACCTCTGATGCTGGCCCACAGCAAGCACCCTGAAAGCAGTGATGCAGGGAGACATTGGTATGAGAGAGAGGTAGAGAGGCACAGGGGGAAAGACAGGGTGGAGGAGAAGAAAGCAGGGGGAGAGAGGGGAGGGAGAGGGGGAGATGGCAAAAGTTAGAAGGAGAGCAGAGAGGGGAGGGAAAGATGGAGACACCCCAACTTTTGAGGCCATATACCACAGAACCCTGAAGGTGAGGAAAAGAAATAGGAAGGCAATCAGGTCCACAAAGAAACAGACCCGTGTTCCATTTTGGAAAAAAGATATTTAAATAGAAGTAAATGATGGACCAGCAACAGCTCCCAAGGTTAGATTCATTATAGATAGTGCACGTGCGTGCGCGCACACACACACACACACACACACGCGCGCGCGCGCACACACACACACACACATGTTACATATTTATTTATTAATGTTTAATTTATGCATCTGTGGTCTGCCCCAGCTGCCTGGTTGCTATGGAAATTAGCTGAAGTTGAAGAATCTTGTGTTAGCATAAATGTGAGAGCAGAAGAGGATATATACAGGCTAAATACTAAAGAATAAAACACAGTTGTTATTTCCTTATTCTTCATTTTAATAATTGTTCTTAAAATGTTGCTCCAGTTTTGTTATACGTTCCCAGAGAAAACCCAGAAGTGGAGAAGGTAGATCACTTTATTCATGGCCCATTTCATCATTTCTCCCCTAGATTCTTGTCATAGTCTCCTCACGGGTCTCCTTGCTTCTGCCCTGGCGCCCCATACTCAGCACAAGAGCCAGAATGATCTGACTAAAATGTCCTCCAAGCACTGCCTTGTCCACACCCTGCAGTGCTTTCTGTCTCCTGCAGAAAACATGATAAGGGACGCCTGGTAGCACTTGGAGCCCTCCATGACCTGCCTCAGCCTCTGCTGCCGCTGATGTCATTTTCTACCCCCTCTCCTTCCCACCTCAGGGCCTTTGCACTTGCTGTTCTCTCTGGAAAGTTCTTCCCTCAAATACCTTGACGGCTCTCTCTCTCTCACATATGACATTCTGGACAAGGCAAAACTACGGAGACAGTGAAAAGGTCCGTGGCTCCCCAGGGCTAGGGGGAGGGGAGGGATGAACAAGCAGAGCACAGAAGGTTTGCAGGGCAGGCAGACTACTCCATAGGACACTATAATGATGGGTACATGACAGTAGACATTTGTCTGAACATACAGGATGTACAACAACAAAAATGAATCCTACTGTAAACCATGGACTGTGGGTCATATTGACAACGAAGGCCCATCAGTGTAAGCAGTGTGCCACACTGGTGGGGGAGGATACCCATGGGGCAGCTCTGCACGTGTGGGGGAGGGGTCTATGGAAAATCCCTCTACTTTCCACTCAGGTTTGCTATGAACCTAAAACAGTGCCAATAAACTAAGTCTATTAAAACAAAGTACACCCTCATGGCTCAGATTTTTGTTGGTTTGTTTTCCCTCAGACTTTCTAGGGCATTCTTTGGGGATAGAATAAGGTAGGGGTCAGCTTTCTTTCCATCAACATATATTTAGCTCCCCTGCAACACATATTGTAACACACAAAGTACTGTAGAATTGTATACCTGGAACCTATGTAATTTCTGTTAACCAACGTCACCCTAATAAATTGAACAACAAAAAAAAAGAAAAGAAAAAAAGAATAAGGTAGGGGTGAAACTGCGGACCCAAGCACTGATGTTTTCTCTTCTACTGCCCTTGAGCTATGAAGTCAGGTGATCAGAGACCAGCGTCCCTGATGGTCTGATCACATGCTATGTAAAGGGACTCATAGATTTGCTTCCTTAGCCTCAGTCTATTACCTTCTATCCCTTTGACTCTTCCTATGCCAACTCAGGAAGCATTTATCACATCTTCCCTTATCCACAAGCCCTAGACTTTGCCTAGAATATCTTTCTTTCTTGCCAGTACCCATACCTTATACCATCTAAGCATGTTATTCTTCTGGACCCCCATCACCCTCCATGTATAATGTGTCTGTAGTGGCACTTGTACATAGTATTAATAACTGAAACAGATATACCAGTATGTCTATCAGAAGAATCACATAAGTATATTCATTTTAAAGATTCAGGATAATTCAAGGCAACAAAGATTTATTGAATACCAAAACATGTACTGCATAGTCTCTGATCTCAGGAAATTCCCAATGTCTTAGAAGCTTATTTTGAACTATATCATATTACTTTCCAGAGCACATTTAATAAAAGCTTTTGTATATTGTTGATGAAGATAATTTCTATTTACACCAAGATAAACAAATAATTCCACGTTTTATAATGCTGAAACTTGGCAGGCCAAATGACTGCCATAATTGTACCTTTCTCCATCTAACCTTATTTATTTAAAAATTTGTTCATATCCTTCTCTGTTTTATTTCCCAAGGATTAGTATGGGGAGGCTAACCTTCTTTAAGAGCCGACATTTGGGACCGTTATAAAACTGTTCCCACTTAGACTCCATTAGGAAAAACTGGAGCAGTTAAAGGATGATTCCTCCCTTGTTAAAAAAAAAAAGAAAAGGGAAGAAAGAAAGAAAGAAAGAAAGAAAGAAAGAAAGAAAGAAAGAAAAGAAAAGTCCTTCTTAAATTGATAGGTTTTTACAGTCTTTTATACCACAGAATTATTTAACAATTTCAGTAAAAGTACAAGAAATTCTTGGGGCATTGAAGAAGATAAAAGAATTCTCAGCATACTTTATGCTTTCTGAAGAAAAATATTAAAAATAAAAATAGTTTCCCAACTCTATCATTTTGGGGGATTAATAATTTATTCCTGATGGCCCCCCAAAAGAAGATGAGAAAAAATATATACTTGGCTCCTATACCAGAAATTATTCATAGCTCTTTTCCCTCATAAAATAATGAGCTATTAGATCTTCCATAAAAATCCCTTTCAGTCATTTTGTGGTGGGTCTGCATTTTATAATGCCTGTTTTGTAAAGGAGAAAAGAAAAAAGCAACAACAGGATCACTTTATAATAATTCATTATACTGATTTTTACTAAGTTTCCAATTCCGAACCTTTCATCTCTCCTATAAAAGTTAAATAGACCATGTTTGAGAGATTCTTCTTCTGTTAAGTGTATTAAAACGGAAAGTTTCTTTACTGCCACCTACTGGTGAAAAAACGTGACAGTTTATTTTTTAAATCCCGCATTTTCTCTCAAGATTTTCCAGTTTAGGGGTTTAAATATTCTACATTGAAAAAATTTGAATGCTGTACAATAGGACATTCAGAACATTGCACATTTTTAAACTCAAAGTAATTGATCATATATTACTAGTTTTTTTTTTATAAAAGATCAAAATGTGATGTTTTTGTTCTTACAATTTAATACTTTTCCTAGTATTACAAGTCACACAGAGTGTAGTAGCCCAATTTAAGTTTTGTTTTTATAGACATGAATGCTAGTCTAACTGATGATGAAATGAATATTTACCTCAAGATTATCCAGTGAAATCAAATGAAGAACATATGATGAAAATCTCTCATGAGAGATATCAATCATTTGATCTTTACAGACAATAAAATGTGAAAATAATAGGTAAATAATCAGTAATAGGTAGAATACAGAATGGCAAAAGTAACCAGAATTTTTCAAGGTAATAAATTAGCTTGAGGGGGAACATTTACATCTTCACCCTTCGTATATAGGAAGCACTTAGTCATTATTAATTAATGAAACGTACCTGGCTTAAAATGTGGTAAAGAATGAACTCCAGGCCACGTGTCCTCATTTGGTGTTCCAAGAACCTAGAGGAGAGCAGGAAATTGTGGAAACAGACTTATTATTTCCAAAGCACTCAAAATTCTCCAGTGTAGAAAACAGTACACTGCATATGATGAAACTCTGGATTTTTTTTTTTCCATTATCGTGTGCCAGGAATTTTATTTCAGTAAAAACAAATCCAGCTAAAGAGCCACCCAAGTTGAATGTCTGTGTTTTAACAAATGCAGCTGAATGCAGTACGACAAGTTACATCGGCTGCATTGTATCAACTCCAAACTTAATAAGTAGGTTTAGGATTCAGACGATAAGCTGTCATCTTCATGGAACTGAATAAAGTATCTCCATGTCCCTCATGATTATTTCATGAGCTTTTGTCCCTCACTCCTGTATCAGACGTCTTATCATTGAACAGTTCTAAGAATTCTGTCATTTCTCCCCCCACATCCTTTTTCTGAGCTTCAGGATGTTTCAGAGAGGACAGACAGCTTGGGAAGCACATATTCTCTACTGGCTCTACTGCTCATAACAGTTAACATCTTTAAATGCATGACTTGTACTTTTCCTCTTCCCCACAACACTCTTCTCCCTACACCTCCTTTCTCTAGCCACACTTCCACCTGGTTTCCCCATGTGCTGGTCTGTCACCACAATGTAGATTCGATTAGAGCAGGGATTCCCAACCCCGTGCCCGCGGGCGCCATGGCTCCCATGGCCCCATTTGGGTGCGCCCGCCATTATGTGACTGCATCAGAAGTTTTTCATAAACACTAAGTAAAACTATAATGTATTTTTATACATTTGTTAGAATTTTAAAATATTGTTGGAGTAGCTACACAGGTTTATTATATTCGTTGGCATGTTTGCGATATCGTATGTATAAGTGTTTCCCTAGCTTTCGCCTTTGTACGTGTCGCGTCTTGTGTAGCCGCTGCGCTCTTTAAACTCTCCTCCCCCCAACCGGGAGACGCCACGTTGCCATTTTGATTGCGGTTGCTGGACTGATCGGGTCGTGACGGTTAGCTAGGATCACAGTGTTTTGATAGATTCGATTTTAAATGAACTAAAAGCGAGGTAGGTAATCTATTATTATGGTGGCAATTTGATATGATATTGTAGTCCTAGAACTATTTTTATTTTTATTTTTTTAGTCCTAAAATGAGTGGACCAAATAAGACAAAACAAACCTATAATTTTAACACAGGCTGGGAGAAATCATATTGTTTCATTAATTTAAAAGGTAAATGTGTTTGCCTGTTGTGTGGCAGTAGTATTGCAGTGCCGAAAAAACATCATGTTGAACGTCACTTTCAGACAAGTCATACCACTTTTGATACGAATTATCCACTTAAATCTGAAGTAAGAAAAAAATAAATCAACTAAAATGAAGTTGAACTACTCAACAGACTGTTTTCACTA
>PVKE010011509.1:10777-40188 GCA_004027555.1 Craseonycteris thonglongyai | reverse complement strand
TAAGGAATGTGCTAGAATTAAACCCACTTAACAGATATGAGAACTGAAATGTACATAGAATATATAATTTCTAGAGATCCACATTTGGAACTCAAGTGAACTCCAAAGTTCATTCTCTAATCCATTGTTGCTACTTTATATGTTTAGTTACATATTTACATAAATAAAAATTTATATATACACTTAGATACTTCATAGTCTAAAGCAATTATGCAGCACATTTATTTTTATTGTATTTTAAACATATCCTTTGCTGTTTCAAGAAAACCATTCTTAAATGACAGTGGTAAGTAACACGCATAATTTGCAAAGTAGAGCCTGCTTATTCAGGCAAAAGGTACTTTCCTAAAGGGCTCATATATTTTCACCTATTTCCTCTGGAATATTTTCTAAGTAGAGTGAGTGGCCACCATGAATATCACACATTTGGAAAACCTTTAGGGAATACACCAAAGAAAATGATTTGGGGCATGCAAATTTAGGGAGCTGAGGGAATAGTACTAAGCAGAAGAAAACTGGCCATCTGCTTATCAGTCTGATTACTCCAGTTTTTCTCCTGCTCAGTTCAGAACAGAATAAGTTCAAATGATTAAATTGTGCCAAGTGGAGATCTTACATAATTCTGTGGATGAGGAACTAATTATTGGTAGAAATTTTGTCAACACTGTCCTGACACTTGGACCCACAAACGTCTCTTCTTGTAGTCACTCTTTTAAATGTTCCTAAAGTGTGTGGGGGTGGGGGTGGGGGTGTGGGGGGGCCTCATTCTGGATCTTAGTTGTAATTGACTCAGAATAAACTGAGAATATCTAAATATTTTCTAATAAAAGTTAACCTGTATGCAATAATATTGAACGTCAACTATAATTTAAAAATACATGTATAGTCACAGGAGGTAGAGTACAGCATAAGGAACATAGTCAATGGTGTTGTAATAGCTATGTAAGGTGTCAGATGGGTAGTAGACTTGTCGGGTTATCAAGTTGTGAGATGTGTAAATGTCTAATCGTTACGTTCTTTTGTACACCTGAAACTAATAAGAAAACAAATTAACCTAAATGAACTATATGTTACTTGAGACTAAAACACTTTGTGATAAATTTACTGAAGTGAATTGTATTATGAAAGGAAGAAAGAGATACACAAATTGAAGGGAAAAAAAGCATTATCTGTATAAATTTAAAATGTAAGGTCTCCATTTTTCTTTTATGAATGACATTTACTTTGATACAAAAAAGAAAAAAAAAATTAAGGAAATTCTACATCTACCAGTGTCTTTATTAGATGTTTCACATGTGCTGTTTTAAGTAATTTCTATAACAGCCTTGTAAGAGAGTACATTTTCTTCCATTTAATATCTACTTTAAAAAAAGATGAAACAAAAGTAGCTGTTGTAGATTAAATCATTTCTTATGTTCATTATTCACTGCTTTCCCTCTTATCTCTAGTAGATAGAACACACTTGTTTACTGCCTTCCCTTTAGTTGTATCTATGTGACGTGCTTTGCCAAATGGAATATTAGTGAATTGACAACAGCCAAGGCTTAAAATACGCTTCAACTTTGGGCTTTCTCTTCTGAGTTCTTGCCATTGTCGTGAGAAAGTTTCCTTTGGCAGCTTAATACCTTTCAGCTGAGTCCATAGCCCAAGGTGACCCAAAGACCACAGGCAAGATGAATTCTTAATGCTGTATGCCACTGAGACTCATGTTAGATTTTTATGTAGCAAAATATGACTATGAAAAAGAAAATGAAGGGTGATACCATGAAGCAAAACAAAATAAGCAAATGGGGGGAAGAAAACTAAAGTATGTGCTATTTTCCATTTTTAGGTGGGAGACAGCAAAGAGATGTTTTTGAGCAGGTGGAAGAACAATCAATAGTATGGTGTAGCAAGACATTCAGTAAAATTTTGGTTATAGTTACTTAAAAGAGAGATAGTAAAAATTTGAGGCAAATGATGAGAAGGTATGAATTGACTTCCTATGAAGGTGCTACAAGAAAGCGATGAGCTCATTAAAATCACATCCAAACTGGCCAGTGTGCCAGCAACCTTTATAGAGAATAGACAGAGCTCAGACATTGCATAACTTGAAAAAAGAAATGCTTTTCTTCAAATTAATGGCATCTCCTAACCAAATGGACTTAATGTTCCCCACCACTTGACTAAACTTTAGACAGTTTTCTTCTTGTCTATAGGTTCCTGGCCTCCGGCTTCTTAGGGAATTCACTTTAGAAAACTTTTTACTATAAATTTGTTTTCTGCTTTTTTGAGACATAAATATTCTTTCAGTCTCTTGCCAGTTTTATTACCCAGAAATGTCTTTCTTTTTTTAAGATTTATTTTTATTTGTTTGTTTGTTTTTTGTTTGTTTTTTGTGTTTTCTTTTTTGACAGAGAGAGACAAAGACAAGGGGGAGGGTCCAGAGCAGTCTCCACAGTTTTATCTCATTAGTTTTCAATATAGTTTCACTCCACAGGTGGGCGTGGGGCTGTGCAGGGCAGGAACTGGGCCAGGGGCCTCCTGCATGGGCCCTGGCAAGAACTGAATTTGGGGCACTCTGTAGTTCAGCATATGGGTCTACACAGCCCAGGGCCAAGGTTCGATCCTTTGACCCTGTAGTTGCAAAACAAGCACTCATCCCACTGAGCCATCCTGGCATCCTTCAGAAATACCGTTCTTAAGATCTAAGAGCCATTCCTTTGAAATGTAGTCATGAAGGAAGCTAGCGTTCCCATCTCCCCTTCTCTATGAGAAGGTGGGAGCCCAGTTCTCATACGTGCTCTAATTAGCAAACACAAATGGCCTAATCCTAGAGAAAAACATTTGCAAACGCAGGAAAAACCCAATTGGTAGTACATATCATTGAGCAATCTCCTTACCTGTCTCCTCCAGTACTTTTGCACTAGCTTACTCACTCCAGCACTTAAAACCACTCCCACCTTTTGTATCAGTGAGTTGAGTTCAATCTCTTTCATTTATTGCAATAGTCTTAAAGTCTTTCTTGTCTGTTAACTTTGTCCAGTGTGATTTTTCTTGGACAGTTCATTGAAAAACAACCTCACATAAAGGACATTTATTCTTAGTGTTATAGTAAGACATGACCCCAGAGCAAAGACCATAACACACTTGTGCCTGTGACATTCTTTGTTAAAACCTCAGAAGAATTAAGATTCATCTAGTAGAGTTTTTAAGCTAAACAAAGTCTCCTAGGAAACTTAGGGGCATAAGCTCACAGAATCCTAATGTACACAAACTTATAGTTTAAAAATTAAAGAAAGAGAGAGGTACTTTATGAAAGAATTTTGTCTGTGACTTTTGATACATGGAGTTGACTAGAATGAAATACATAGAAATTCACAATGTTGTGAGAGAGTTATGCTGTCAAAGGTGCCTCCTGTCTGCACTAAAAGATATGACACTTGGGAATATTAAAAGATATTCATCAGGAAGCTGACCAAGAAATCTGTTTAATGCCCTTTTCAAAGTCATCCAAGGAGAGTGATGTAAAGGAGAAATTCCCAGAGTGGAGTCAGGAGCTGTAGAGAACCAAGGACTGAACTGAACTGAACTGACAGAGAACTTGTATTCTATCCCAAGGGTTTTGGGATTCTGGCAATATGTGCTCAATAGGATTTCAGATTAGAATAGCAATTACTATTCTAATTGCTATTTGCCTCCTCTCTTTTCCATTGTGAGTAAATATATTTATTGTGGTTATCAGGTCTTTTTTCCAGCATTATATGTTGAGTATGTGGGAGGGGAGGGGTTCAGACATTGTTTCTAGCTCTGTAGACCCATAAGCATGCATCCGGACCTGATCAAGCCTGAGACCATGTCAAAATGGGACTTTAGGTATGTTCTGGAAAAGAATTGAATATTTTTCACATGGAGATATGGAGTGAAAATTTGTGACCAAAAGGAAGTTAAGTTGTGGCAGCTATAAAGCTCTCTGGTGGTGGGGAGGCTGACTGTGAGGCTGGCAATACTTAGATGCCAGCAGTCTGCATGAAAGAGGCTGATCACCTTGGGATGACATTTGTCCTTGTTAGAGGAGCTCAGAGCTAGTTCGGCAGTTCCAGTTTTATAAATGTTTCTCTTACTAACATCTACACTTTATAAACTTGAACTTTTACTCACTCAGCAACAGAAATCCCAAGAGAGAAAAAGTAAATGTTTAAGCGTTAATTATTAATACATGACTAAAAATGTTATTCTATTTGCAGGACAACGTGTTTTAATTAGGGTACAGCTGCATACTGATTTGTAGATCTAAATCCAGTAGAGCCTCCTTGGAAATAGACATGTAATCTTACATAGTGTTTTAGGTAGATCTATCTAGCCGCATATTTGATGAAAGTCAGGTTAAAATCTGATTTTAATATTGAAGACATGATCACCATCACTGGTTAATACCTGTAAGGAAAAGAGTACAGAATTTGGAATGAGATGTGATATTTACTGCCTCTGTGGTCTGTAACATGCATTTCACTGCCCTGAACATCAGTAATGTTTTCTATAAAGTGGGGCTGGTATTGAATGTCTTGTAGTGTTACTGTGAAATTAATTGTTATAGTATACGTAAAGTTTCCATCGAACGGTAAGTTCTTAGAAATTTAATTTCACACCTGTCCTCCTATGAACACTCACACACAATTTCCCTCACTGCATAAGGAATTGTTGATCTGACATGAAATATGAAGTTGGAATTTTTACAGATATCTGTGGACTTTGGACACAAAATGCTCAGCTCCCTTCACTTTTCCAGCCTGTCCTTGACACAGTGAGGGTCGGTGTATCAGAATTAGTTATTCTGTCTTATGACTGCTTTTCTTCTTCACTACAGTGACTTAGAAAATCAAGGTACTAAAAAATCAAATTAGGTTAAAATACAAGTTACTTTTAAATAAATAGTTTTTAAATGTAGGAGTACTTAAGTCATAGAGGATAGAGGTAGGAGCTATTCTGAACTTGTTATACCTTTTAAACCCAGTTACACCCCCCTATTTGCTCCCACAAAGTTGGAGATGGGGTGATAAGTAAGGGTAGATGTGTTGCTGGCTTCATGCATTGATGCCTATGAAATGATCAGGGGTGTGCTTGAAATGGGTTGATAATCTTGAGGTGACATCTCTTCTGTTGGGGCTCTGTAACTAATTCTACTTTTCCATTTTCTTTTTGGTGCAAGATCTGCTGTGATACCCCCACCCCCACCCCCAATTTGTTGCTCACTATGTCAGAGTCTGTCTCACTGGAGTATGGTGTTATATGCATTTGGATTCATATCTGAGCTCCACTATCTAAATAGTCATATGATTTTTTATCAATTTCCTAAAATCTGAGAACCCCCCGTCCTTACCCACTAATGAAATAAAGAATATCTAGCTAGTGGAATCCACATCTTTTTCAGATGAAATGACCAACCTTTAGTAGTCACTCAATAGAAAATAGCTATATTAGCTTTCATAGCCTCCGTTATTTAGAAAAAAAATGTTGCAATAAAACCTGAGGCAAACCTTCTATTGAAGCTCCACGTGGAAATTTCATCAGATATCTTTTGGAAGTCAGAAAGAGAAGAGAATTGGAAATTGACAAAATTCCCATCCGGTTCTTATGAATGGAAATAAACTAGGTTCATTTCTGAGTGAACATACAAGGGATCCCTGCATATTGAGAGTGTGGTCTTCAGTATCAATTATTTCGAAGACAAGTGAGTTTCCTTTTAAAATTCTGCTTTAAATTCCTCTCCTATTTTGTGTGAAGCTGTTTTAAAAGCAACTGTTTCTGGGGACATTCTAACTAGGAACAGATAGAATCTCCATATAAAAAGGCATTAGAGAGCAAATATATAAGAACTAATCTTTTGAGTTAGAGCTGAAAGAAAGTAGGTAGCTAGTTACCCAAATCACTGAGATTTAAAACCGTCCAGAAATTCCTGGCAAGTATGTATGAGAGAAGAAAGGTTAAGATTTAACCTTTGCCCAGAGAACTTACTGAGAAGATTTGGGAAAATAGAGGAAGATCTCTTCTGACCCTACCAAAATTGTCGTAAATATGAGTTTTTATTGAGTGTTAACAGATTGTATTTGTTTAGAAACCCATCAAGAAGGCATTGAATGGTAAGAGGAAGCAAATGTGACTCATGAAAAACTTTGAGAGAGTTTAGCACAGGACCAAACAAATGAATGGCCAAAGAACTAGGAATTTTCCCTAACACATGACTATCTGTGACTTTAATGGTGAATCTTCTCTTCAATTGTAAAAGTGTCAATTACAACTGGATGGCAGAAGAGTGAAAAAAAACAAAAACTTAGTTGACCTTCGGGTGCTTATCTGTTCCAATGAATTGAAGTAAGTATGATATGTAATAGCGAGGAAAAGTTTAACTAAGACTTTTTTAAATCCCTGATTATTTCAAAGATAGCATTTGAATCTACTTTGTTAATTAATACAAATTTTCAATAGAGACGAAATGTGTCATCTGATGTGCAAAGCTGGAAGGGAAGGCAACAGATCATTAGTTTTCTAGCCATCAGTGTCCTGGGTTTCATATAGACTGCTAAAGAATATAAGCAGCATCTCTGTGGAGTATTCAAAGTGCCTGACTTTGGAAGAACAGTTTTTAAAAATTGTTCACTGGAAGAGAAACAGAAAGAAAATAGACAGGCTTAAATCCCCAAGGTCAGCGAGAGACCAATTGTAGCCACCTTTCAATCTAACCAAGGCATGTTATTCATAGGAATCCTCTCAACAATAGAAATGAGAAAAAAAAATCTATGGATAGAGGAATGTGATGAGCAGACTTTACAACTCCAACTGCTGGGGTTCTTGTCTTTGTGTCGTCTTCCTTTGTTGTGAAGGAGGTCCGTGACTTGCTTCTAACAATTGAATATGGCAAATGCGATAAAGATGTCACGCTTCTGATTAAGTCATGCTGTATAGGACTTTATCTTGCTAGCCAACATACTCTCCTTGCTGACTTGGAAGAAGCAAACTTATATGAGCTGCATGGTCCCAAGGAAATGAGTTCTGTCAACAACCTGAGTGATCTTGGATGTGCATCTTTCCTCATCGATCCACCAAATAGGAACCCAGTTCCAGCTGACACCTGGATTGCAGACTTGCAGATTCCTGACCCAGACAATCTGTGAGACAGTAAATGTATACTATTTTATGACACCAAGTCCTTGATGATATGTTACACAGCATAGAAAGCTCATACATGTGATTCCGTTAGTCTTCACAGATGAAGCATATCCTGATGAAACTAGAGGTTTCTTTGGAATACTATTAGGTTTAAGGACTCCTAATACCTTGCTCGCTGCCTTAGTAGTACTTGTGCCTATTATTCTGAGGGGGCTTATTGAATGCCAAGGAACCATGTGAAGTTAGGCTTGAGCTCCAAATTCAAAGTAATGAAGCATAAAAGAAAAAAAATATGATCAGATTGGTTTCCAAAGAACTTAATGGTTTCACCAATTTGTTTTCTGTTGTTTCATTTAAAGTTATTTGGTTTTTAATTGTGGTAAAGTGAACTTTGCCATCTTAACCATTGTTAAGGACACAGTTAACAGTAGTGTTAGGAAAATTCATATCATGATAATAGACCTCCAGTTGCTCAACAACTCCTAATTTTTCCTTCCTCTGAGCTCCTGGCAACCACTTTTCTACCCCTGTGTCTGAATTTGACTATTTTAGGTGCCTGATGTAAGTGGAATCATACAGTATTTGTCTTTTTGTGATTGACTTATTTCACTTCGCATAGGTTCATCCATGTTGTGGCGTTGACAAGATTTTTTTCCTTTTGCTTGTTCTTTACATTATTTGTATATGCCACATGTGTTTATGCATTCATCTGTCGATTAATATTTGGGTTGCTTCCACCTTTGGGGCTATTGTGAATAGTTCTGTAACAAAAATCTGTGTACAAATATTTCTTAATGACTCTTTTTTTTTTTTTTTTTTTAATATGTTTGAGTATATACTCAGAAGTGGACTTGCTGGATCATATAGTAATTCTAGTTTTAATTTTTTGAGGAACTAATATACCATTTTTAATGGCAGCTGCACTGTTTTACATTCCTACCAATAGTGTACAAGAATTCTAATTTCTCCAAATTCTCACCAACACTTTTTATTTTCTGGTGTTTTGATGACAGTCATTGTAATGGTTGGGAGAAGGTATTTTATTGTGATTTCCATTGCCTTAATGATTAGTGATGTTGAATATCTTTTCACGTTCTTATTAGCCATTTGTATATCTTCTGAGTAATGTATATTCATGTTCTTCACTTATTTTTAAAGATTTATTTTTATTGTTTTTTGACAGAGAGAGAGAGAGAGAGAGAGAAGGGGGAGGGCCCAGAGCAGTCTCCATAGTTGACAGCATTAGTTTTCTATATAGTTTCACTCCACAGGTGGGCACAGGGCTGCACAGAGCAGGAATTGAACTGGGGGCACACCTCAGTTCAGCATATGGGTCTGCCTGGGCCAGGCCCTGGATTCGATCCTCAGGTTCTGGGGCAGCAAAGCGAGCACTTAACTCGCTGAGCCATCCCAGCTTCCTCTCTTTGCTTATATTTAAATTGAGTTGTTTGTTTTATTGCTATTTAACTATTATAATTAAAAAAATATGTTCAGAATATTAACCCCTTATCAGATATAAGGTTTACAATTTTTTTCATTCTATAAGTTGCTTTTTTCACTCCACTGGTTATGTTCTTTAATGCATTGCAGTTTTTTATTAATATACTTGATATAGTGCCATTATCTATTTTTTGTTTTCTATGCATTCACATATTCTCTCTCTCTCTCTCTTTCTCTCTCTCTCTTTCTCATGCACACTAGGATTCTTGAATGTTCTTGTCCCAGATTCAAAATAAAACTCAGAAGTAATGATCATGATAAAGTCAGCTTGTCATTTATGAAAATGGAAAAATTGCTATAGCTGAGTTGGGAAGATAATAGATAGATAGATAGATAGATAGATAGATAGATAGATAGATAGATAGATAACTGATAGATAGAAAGAATAAACCCAGAGGCCAATTATCAAATATCAGGGCCAATTAAGAGAAACTATGCTCAAGTACCTGACAAATATAGCCAATCAATTCTCATTCTAGGTTTTAGTTTACGTATTTGAATTCAAAATGTTTGTTACAATGCAGAAGTATTGCCTTTTAATGTTCTTATTCTCTCAAGTCTAAAAGCCTGATTTTTCAGGACCATCCTCCTACAGTTTTTATTTAATGATGCATGAATTATTAATGAAACATGGATAGAATTGTAACTCCAATCACACTTTGTCCAATTTTATAAGCTATTTCAGTATTTCCAAGGTGCAGTTGTATTGAGAAAGCAAACTTGTACACAAGATTTAACCAATTTCTATCTTCTAGTTCTTCCTACTCACAGATATAGCTAGGTCTTTTGGTTGTCAGAACACATGCCGTCATTACTTTTCCTCATTTGATCTAAAAGTGATTGCAAGAAGATAAGGCCAAAAGCAAAAAAAGAGTTGCAGAGATTGTGTGATACATTTACCTGGGATACTACAGCAGGCTTTATACAACCTTCATCATCATCACTATCACCATCATCAACACACGATGGAATAGAATAAAATAGGTTCATCAGATGGAGTCATTAGATCCATTCTTTCTGCCATTCAGGTATACTGTACTTGTTCAACTTTTTAACGGATGCACTGCTTAACCCCATTAAAGCTTTGTGAAGGAAGATGAGCCTTATTTATAGTTCTTAGGAAGAAGGCACCATCCCAACTTCTGATATTAGGGCTGACTTATAGCTAGAACTGGGCTATGGAAACACCTGAGCTCTCTTTTTGGGAATACCAGGCCGGAAAAAAAAACAACAAAAAGACTTTCCAAGTGTCAGAGACCATTTTACCAGTTTTCAGGACAGATAGCAACTATAGCGCAGAGAAGCAATACACATATGATTAATGTTTTCACTTTATGCAAAGTAACTGATCGTTTGGAAGACAACAAACTAGAAAGTTCATGTTAGGATTGGTATGGTATTTGGTGTAAAGACCACAACTACTGAATAAGTTGCCCTGTCAGAAATATGGAGGAAGCCATTTTTTCTCAAACACATTTTTAATTAAAACCAACATACTAGAGTACTAAAATAACAAAACCTCACTTTGTGACCTCAAATAATTTTTTCTCTGGATCTCTGTTCTTTACCTCTAAAACTGGTGCTAAATAAATGAGTTAATGTCCCAGTTCTTTGAGTTTTATTTAAAATCAATGAAATATATGGAAAAAGCAGGTCAGTAGATGTGTATATGATTACATGCCTTCATATACCTCAAAATAGTGTTTGTCTTATTTATAATTCAAAGCAAACTATAAGGAAAGAAGTTAATTATAACATCTTACACAGTTAATGTGGTGTAATTTAATGTGGATGTGAGGGTACTGCAAAAGGTAAGTCTTCGTGGTAAAATTATCACGCCCCCATTTCACATATGGCAAATTTCTTATGTGTATTTAGGGTTCTAATGCAAGAAGCATGCATGGCCTAATTATGTTAACATTGCAAGTCTTTACTTTGGTATAGTTTATTTTGGCCCAATAAAATCTGCAACTCACATTTTGTATGCTATAAATGTAAAGCCTCTACTTCTTTTAAAGTCTTTGACTACTGTCTACTTCTGCAGCAAAATATTTGGGTAAAAATGTGTGATTTGTTAGTGATTACTATTGAGATGAGGTAAGGGACAGAGTGGCCTACTGGACTCTGTTGTTAACAGATGCATTCTTTGGTTGACTAGATAACCATTTCTCACCAAAACTTAAACACATGTAGGAGTCATAACTTTAAAAGCCAGAAGTATGGAACCACAGAGAAATGATTCCACATGATCTCCTTCTTTTGCAGTCATGTTGCCCATAAGACTCCTAAACGTGGTGCATAACCAGCACAAAATATAAAATACTGAAATATTTTCTTCCCCTCTGCCTTTTCTTTTTCTCTAACTTTTCCTTTACATTGTGAGATATGCTATTCAGCAAACAATTATAGATGGCAAACTATTGTACTAGTTATGGTATGAATAACTAAAGAATATACTGGCAGGGACAAGAATAATGAACAGAATTTTTAGCTCAGTCTTTAAGTACAGAATTACTATTAATCCATTCTAAATTATATAGACATTAAGAAGGTACATAATTATGGTAGTAATTTTCTGAAATATTAAAATGCCATATAAATGTTAGGGTTGCTTTTCCAGAAGAGGAAAGATAAAAGTTTCCATTATTTAGAACTTAACCATCGATGAATGATTTACCCCAGATGCCCTTTTAAAAGTCTACTTATGGAATTTAGCTAGAAAACATGATATCCTACATAGTAGTGAAAGTCACTACATAAAGCTATTTGATTTTAAAATACCCTATTGTAAATGGAAACTATACAAGAGATTTGCAGCATATTCTTGATAAAGATAGGAGAGAAGATAAATCTGAAGATATTGTGCTTTGTTATATGTCATAAATATGTAAAATGAATATCAAGGATTTATTATTTTAAATGTAGGAAGGGGTGTTTGTATGGTTATTAAGTATGGCCTTAAATGTTTTTTAAGTTCAGATTCTCATGTCATTTTATTAAGAAATAACACATTTGTATGAGATTCCTATGTAAAAAATTGAGAAGAGTTTATGTCTGATGCGTAGATGATTCATTCATTCATTCATTTATATTTTACATATTTATCAAACATATACCTACCATCTATTTTGTTCAAAATAGACTAGATTGTACTGTTGGAACAACAACAACAACAACAAAAACATCTTATTAACTTCAAACAAAAAGAGAAAAGTTTGTTTACTATATAAATTACAGGTTGATGACAGGGTGACTAGTACCTCTGTTCATTTTCATGTCACCTTCCCTCTGCAACCCAGGCTGAAGAACGAGTCACTGGCTACACCATGCCAGACTCAGGCAGAATGGAAAAAGAATACATTGAGACATGCACTGTCTCTTTAAACTTTTACTCAGAAGTAACCCCTGTCACTGTGACATACTTTTCATTATTCAATGCAAGGTGTGTGATGTGAGCTTTAAGTGCAGTATAAGAAATTCAATAAGCTTAATATTCTGTCCATATATTTAGACATGTTTTCCTGTTCCTACATTGAATAATAAATAAGATAAGCAAAAATGATTTTGTTATTTATTCCAGGAGATACTTGTCCTTGAGAGGTGAGCACTAGTCAAATTAAGTAAAATGACTTATTGATCAAAACTAATATCTCACTATCAACACTGGCTTCATTACCTTCACTTTGTTGTGTCCAGTAACCCAAAGTAATTATGTCAAAAACTCCATAACTCCTATTTTGCAAGTCATACCTTAATATCACCCAACTTGAGACTTAAAACCCTGTTAATATTCTCCACTGACTTCCCTCTTCTGGCACAATATTTAGACTCTCAGAACAGCATTTTCCTGTTGCTGTTGGTCAAAGCAATTTTGGTTTGCTTGATTACTAAGATTTTCTTGGTCTTTTTGAGGAGTAAGCATTTGACATATGCCTATTCTGTGTCTGGAAGGAGACAGGAAACCAAATATTACTCAAAAATACTAATGGCATTCATTGTATTTAAATGTCAGGTGTTGTGATAGGCATTTGGGATATAGAGTTGAGTAAGCCCAAACCTTAACATGCTGTAGTTGCTTCATAAACGAATGAATGAAATATTAAAAGGAAAGTAAGCATGTATATATAAATCTTAGAATACATTATGAAAAAATAACTAAGTTAGCAAGATAAATAATAAGGCTACATATAAACTCACTGCTATATAATTCAATGCCTTAAATTGATTCTTATTTTTCTGATTCATGTTTCCCAGGTATTAGAATTCGAGTACCCCACAGAGAAGTGACAGTTTCTCCTCAATGTAGTTTGAAACAAAGAACTTCAGAACTTCACAAAGAACACCTAATATAGAATATTTCACTGTTTCTTAAATATCCTTCTCTTCCATATCTATATATGAAGACATAATATTTCCACCTTCTAACACCTAACACAGTATAGACACACTATAAAGATTTTTAATGAATGTCAACCCCATTTATTCTTGTGACATATGTTGTGCTAACACTATATGCAAAACTTTGGCTGTACTAGAGAACCAAAGGTAAATAGTATACAGTCACCTGAAGCATCTTTTAAAAAGGGAATGAAGTCTGAATCAGAGGAAAAACTACCATGGTGTCCAGAAGGCGTGGAATAGCTGGGCTTTCTCATAACCCAAAAAGACTACATAAGCACATTTCCTAAAGGAATAATTCTACGACAAGCGACGTGACCTAATGGAATGAGATCTGCATTTAGAATGTGTTTCCGAAGCCGGCTCTTGGACTAGATTTTCTCTGTGAATTTGGGCAGGCCTCTAACTACCCCAGTCTTGATTTCTTCGCCTACAAAATGAGAGATGATATATTTATATAACAAGTGTGTTATGAGCATTCAAATACATAACAATTGAAAAATAAATTAGCACCTTCTTCATTTAAGCCTAGCAAAGTGTTTTTCGGTCCTCCTCTCCTACCTCTTCATCTCTTCTCTGTGGTCCTTTAGAATCTTCTGGCATTTTATATCCTGCAGTGAATTGTAATCCTTAATTGATTTGTCTGTCTACTTCCTATTGCAATTTCTCTGAGGAAAGAACTACTTTATTCATCTTTAAATCCCACGCAAAGCCTGGTATATAGTCAATGGTTAGTAAATGTCTGGAAAATGAAAACAAACAAACAAACAAAACAAATGTATAAGTGAATTTATGAGTTGAATGAAGGAATGTATGAAATGAACTGTAGAATTTAATAATTGTCAGCAAAGTGCTCTCCTGAATCATTAATGTAAGAGGGTCATTGGCTGCTCTTCTTTGTGTAGATTTTTTTGAAGCTAAAATTGTAACTGATGTGCAGCCAAGGATGAAAATGAGCTCTAGAACAGTTTACATGAACTTCTTTGTTGACAAGAATTATTTGGTGTTTAGAAAATATACAGATTTCTGTACCTTTGTCCTGAAGATTATAATTTTTAAGCCTGGAATATCACTAAGGAATTTGTATTTTTAACAGGCACTCTTATGTAATAGAAAACATTATAGAAATTTGGTAAACCCTTATCTAGAATATAATGTAATAACAGTTTACAGCAAACCTCATATAACACATACTAGGTTAAATTATTTTACTCTACTAATTTAATTCATAAAGTTATCGATATTGACTCATTTAATCTTCACATCAGCCTTAATAACTTATTATTATTACTTATAGTTTGCATATGAGCAAAACTGGGTTACTGAGAGGTTAAGTAACTTATTAAGGTCAAAGAACTATATAAGGAATAGCTGAGATTTCAAATCTGGCATTCTGACATCTGAGTCTATAGTCTTTCTTTTGTTAATCAGTCCCTTGTTTACCATAAAAACTTCATATTTTTATAGTGCCACACAATTTAAAATGTGATATTTTTACTACTTCTGAGAGTAAGTGATGCTCACAAAAATCCATGAAGTGCATTTCTTTCCAGAGTGAGCACCGCCGTAGGGTCCGGATTTTACAGTACATAATGGGCAACACTGTAGAGTCGACAATGACTCTTCGCAAAGCTAGTGTATTAGTTTCCTATTGCTACTGTAACCATCACCACAAGCTTAGTGGCTAAAAAGCACCCAGAATTAGTCTCTTACAGTTCTGGAGGTCAGAATTACAAAATGAGTCTGATGAGGCTCAATCAAAGTGTCGGCAGAGCTGATTCCTTCTGGAGACTCCAAGGAAAATTCATCCTTGCCTCCTCCAGTTTCTAGAAGCTTCTAGCACACCTTGGCTGAAGGCTGCAGCTCTTCTGTCTCTGCTTCCATTGTCATATTGCTTTTTCCCTTTTATTCCTCCTTCCTTCTTATAAGGACTCTCATGATTCCATTGGGTTAACCCAGACGATCTAGAATAATTTCCCAATTTCAAGATCCTTAACTTAGATCACCTCTACAACGTGTCTTTGCCGTGTAAGATGATGTTGTCACAGGGTCTAGGAGTTGGCTATCTCTAGTGGCCATATTTCATCCTAGCACACCCAGAGCAACACCAGGGGTGACTATAAAGGACAATTTCTTAATCTAGATGTCACCGAGCCTCTTTCTGCACTATCTGTGTCAACCAAAGGATGGATATTCGGTGAAATATGTTTAAATATCTTTGCTATTTAAACAAAGATATTTAAACAAAGAGGGGATGCCAGGATAGCACTCAACAGGTTGAGTGTTTGTCTTGCAGGTTCGAGGTCTGGGGATCAAATCCCATCCCCAGCCTGTGAAAATCATATGTTGAACTAATTCCCAGTTTGGTTCCTGCCCCGCTTGGCCCCACATCCACCTGTGTGGAATGAATCCACATCACAAGTAATGATGTACAACCACTCTGCAGACTGCTCTGAGTCTTCCCCCCTTCTCTCTGTCTCTCTCTCTTTCTCTCTCAACCTTCTTTCAAACAATAAAATACATCTTTAAAAAAAATTGGGGGAACAAAGCTACAGGCTCTGATTGGATCAAAAAACCATCCCTGTAAATGCCCAGGAAGAACATAGCATCCAAATAACATAAGCCAGCAATGGTTTTTCTTTTCCATATGGTAATTTTCCTGTTGTCCCAATGTAAAAATTGTTATAATCAATGCAATCCCAGAAGCCTAAATCAAACTAATTTTCATATGCCAGAAGAGTTCACTGAGGCTACCTACAGAACAACAATAAATTATCAACATTTGAAATCATAATAAATTACTTTGCAATGTTTGAAAGGCATGTATCCGGCCCAGCAGGAAGATTCTGCCTTTCTAAGATGAGTGTATCTTTATATCACAGAAATAGTTCAGTACAGGGCTGCCCTGTAATCTTAATGATAAATGCTCCTCTCCTATTGAAAAATCTGTAGCAACACTTTTTAGGAAAAAAGAAAAAACTGAATCAGAGGCAGTGTAGGGAGTCGCTAGAGGTCACAAAGGACTAAAATCTGTTAATAGTTTCCATGTCTCTGTCAAAGAAAAGGAAACAAGTTGTTGACTAAATAAATTTTATTTCAAATGATCTCAGTGATATTAATCAAAGTGGGAGCCCTTCAAATAAAAACTTTTTTTTCTTCATTCCCAAATTGTTTCTCTCATTCTACAAATTTAAGTTAATGCACTGACAAGAAGAGAAGTTTACTCTGATATACAAGCGAATGTGAATTAGCGAACTAGATGTGGCTTGCTAAATGGCAGTCATCTTTAGTTTATTAAGCTTTGTTAGTTCATCTTTTAAGGAGCCAAGAATAAAGTGTTGAGTTTTCCTGTCACAAACATCAATTGAAAGTATTTCGAAACTAAGCAACACTTTGTTTAGGATTTTGCCGTGCATGATAGGACAGCACTGGTCATCCTCGGGATGAGTAGTGAGTGGTGAAATTAAATTGTTTGCAACGCCGTCTTTTGAGTCCTGGCAAATCAGGTGATCTGAAACAAATGGAAGCTTAGCTTAGGTCCTGGAACATTACTTGAATGGCTTGGAGGTATCACTTCAAGCAAATCACTTAGCTATTTTGTATTTTATTCTTTCTATTTGTACAAGACAGATATTCTATACCTGCCACGTCTTTACCTTCCAATAGCCCTTTAGAGAGTTGTGAGATGTCTATTTTCAAGGTATATAAAAAGAAAAGTGAATATAGAGAAAGTTAGTAGAATCTTTTCAAGTAGTATTAAATATAGATTACAAATATTCCTACTTTTACATTGAATAATATCATTCTGAGGAATTTAGCTAAAAGAATTACCCAAATGGTAGAACATGTTATGGTCAAAGAACAGAAATATTCTTTTATGCATTATTTGTAATAGAAATATGACAATAATCAAATTGTCCAACTCTTGACATTTGATTATGTAAATAATAGAAATGTCTTTAATTGTGAACTTTAAAAAAAAGTAATGATAATAAAACCTGTATGGCACCATTGAAAAAGACAGATTATTACATAAAGTAAAAATGAACCTTTTTTTTTACTAGTATCTGAACTGTGCTTTCCCTGTGAAGGGATACTGGAAGAATATGCGTAATTAAAAATTAATAATGCATTTATGTAGAGATCTGAGTTATTTATGTAATTAAATAATATTTAATTCAAAGTATTATTTCTCTATCATGTCTTAAACATTCTACAATGTTATATGGTCTTTCAGTTAAAAATGTATTTAAATTAGGATTTAAATGGAAAGAAATAGACTTGTGTGGAATAATGCTGGGATGTTATCTGAAATTTTTGTTTTCAATGTCCAGTTTTTCTTATTTTCCATTCCCTAGATTCAGCCAACATTGCCCTCCTCACTGGAAGCTTTCTCTGTAACTCACAGGATTGCTGAAAGGTGTGTCATTCCCTGTGTTCTGATAGAGAAAGAACTCTATAGGAAACCTGCAGGCTCCGTCAAGCTGTCTCCTTTCCCTGCTGCCCTTGGCTCATCTACACCACTGGCTGTAAAATGCCAACAAGAAAATTAATGGAGCATCCCCTACACCCCGATTCACTCCTAAGGGAGCCTGCCTCCGGGGAGCCAGGAGAAGTGCAGAGAAAATATGCTGAAACCTCATGGGAATGGGAAGGCGTGAAGACAGCTGGTGGATCTGACAAACTCACATGCCTGCAGAAACTTGTTGCTCAGAAATAATGTGATCCAATTCTTTATGAATATGTATATATCTTACTGCATTTGAAAGTGGAGAAAGCGTCTCACTCTGTGAATGCAGCTTATTTCAAAAGAGTAAATCAGCCATCGTACTCAGAACTTCATGGGCATGATCTCGTTTAATTCTCACAGCAACTCAAGAAAGAGAAAACAGTCTCCATTTTAGCAGTGAGGAGAACGGGGCCCTGAGACTGTGAATGACTTTCCCAGTGGGACACACTTGTGCTAGAATGTCTGCGCTCTCTGCAACTCCATTCAGTCTTGGAAGACAGCGCAACCAGGGTTATGCTGAAAATACAGCAAAACAAGTAAAACAAAACACTTTTTCCTCCACATCAAGAGAGAGCACAATGAAGCCATTGACGTGGTAATGGAATGAATCAATGGCCCAGGGCCTTTATATGAGCCGCTGCCGTGTGTCAATTAAATACCCTTTAAGAATGCAAGCTTTTCTAATCAAACCAATAAATGTTGACATCCCATGTTGCTTCTTTAAACAACTGAAACAACTCTTTCGAGGTAAAGCTTATCATGTGGAAGACCTCATCTCTGGATATTTCATTGTGACATACCATGTCTTAGAGCACGTGTGAGTGGTAAAATGTTCAGCATAATAAGTGTAGCCTGACTCTCAATGTTGCTTATGAAATCTTGGTTTCTGCTTACCTTCTTAAAATCCCATGTAGTTCATTTTTATTTCAGTTTGTGGATATTTATTTTGTCTTAATATCTCCTACTGTCTAGGTGAGACCACTCAGTGAGGTGGGAGAGTATAGGTAAATTACATACATGATGAAACAGTCAAGATTAAAAGAACTCTTTAGTGTTTAACATACACTAGGCATGGTTCTGGACCACATTCCACATTTTTTTCTTTTTTAAATAAGAAGACCCTTAAGATAGATAATGCTATTCCCACTTGTACTTTTCAGGAGACTAAGTTTTAGTAAGTTCTCCAACAAGATTGCGGTACTGGTAAATTGGTTGAGCCAAAATTCTGAAAGAAAGACCTAATCTATTCTATATGCACCAATATTCCGTACATTCCCCAGACTATCTCAAGCACAATAACATTGCCTACATCTCACTTTCCTCTCTGGCCTTGGTATGGTGTGTGAATTCTTAGTGGCAAGTAGCAGAAACTAACTCTGGTCAATTACATGTCTTTTAAGGGACATGAGATAACACACAGATTGAGACATGGGAAAACAATAGGCATGAGAACAGCTCCTAAGACCATAGCCCCAATCATGCCGCAGAACTAATCCTGTAAGGACATCATTACTGCCTCCATAAACCACAGGATGCTACAGCATGCACCTCCACTGTCACCATGGGCACTAATTCTAAACGCTGGACATTGCTTTGCTTGTGGCCACTGCTGCCTTAGAAACGCAGATTGTTGCCTCTCCCACTGCCACCTTCCACACACATGGTTCTGTGAGTGCCCTTGTATCTTTCACGTATCCTAATTCGAAGTCAAAATGAGGTCAGGAGTGTCTGATTAGTTGAACCCACGTCACTAACCCACACTCAAGTCCCAAGGGGTGTTGAGATATTGAGGATCTGATAGTCTCAGCTTCTATCATGATAGATAAACTGTTGCTGCCTTTCACCAATTCTCAAAAATGCTGTCATTACCAGCTCTGTCTGTGACCAAATTATCTACATATCAGTTTCTTTCCCTCGTTAGTTTGGCTTAACCGTGTTAAGGTTTCCTTTCAAAATGCAGAGTATCACCTAAAGAAAACACCACGTGGCTCTCAACAGGAAAGGTCCATAGAGTCTGCTAGTTTGTACCATTATCTCAAGTAAAAACCAAAACTCTGAACAGACGAGATGTTAAAAAAAAAAAAAAAATCATGTTGGTTTATGTTCAAGGTTAGGGAAAGAATACAGAAAAATTAATTAATAGAGGAAGACAAAACGTTTTTGTTGTTCGCTTGTTTGTTTTGCGGACTTGGTGAGTAAATGTAGGAAAAGTGACCCAAAAGTGAAGAGTCAATGTAAATGGAAAGTTACAAAAGGTCATGCATTGATTTATGCCTTCAATGAACAACTATTTTTGACTATCTGTCCCACTAGGTCTCAGGGATAAAAAAAGGTGTAAAACCCACTCTTCATGGTGTTTGTCTTCTTCACGAATAGGCTGCTTAGGAGCTCAGATATTTCCAATCGGGGGCTAATTCTCAGGAACCCAAACTTGCTCATTTTCTTGTATATACAGGGTCCGGCAGAAGTAATGACCCTTCCTATGAGCTAGTAATCTCTCCCAAATCTTTTACTACAAAATCATAAGCATGTAACCAAGGTTACTAAGACAATACATCCAATTATAATATACTACTTTAAAGGGGGTGTCACTTCTGTCAGACCCTGTATCTACCTGGCATGAAATAAAACTAGATGTCACTGGTTCCGTCTGTGTTTAGTATTCTGAAATCATAATTGGAGCCATAAATTTTATTCCTTTCAAGTGACTGCTGTCTGGGGAATCTCGTAGCAGCCTTGAGTTTGGGAGTACTCCGGTCCTTCCTGGCTGTCACTGGCTTGTCGAAGTGACCCTGAGCGAATGAGTTAAGCATCTCTGGGACTCGCTTTCTTCATTCCTAAACGACAGTTGCAAACACCGGCCACCTGTTGTGAAGATCAGGGAGCTAATATGTCTCAAAAGCATTCAAATCTCTGGCTCTAAGCCTTTTGCTAAGTATGAAGAACAAAGACAAGTCCTCATTGCTTTCCTGCAAATGCTGCATTCAAAGGAATTAAAAAATATAATATTTGAGTTCTGCAATACTTGAAGTTTATTTTGTATTAGTTCAAATTTCAAGCTGTACTCTTGGCACTGCCATTTTTTAAGTGCAGCACTTCATTTGCATAGTAATTACAAAGTTTAACAAATAGCATTAATGTCTGAAAGAAAGAGGTACACTCCATTTAAATTACTGACAGTATTACATTACACATTTTTAATGGCAATTAAAAAGGGGGGGGGGGGTGGCTATTCATCCTAATGTGCTGCACAGAACTCCCAGAACTCAGCAATATTTGTGCTTTAAGAAGGTGAAATCTCTTCTTGTGCACTTTGGTGACTTCTAAAGCCCTACTCATAAATACTGATCAAGCACTATTTCACCATAGTTCTCAGTGCTATCAGCACAACTCTCTACTCAGAGCCAAATTGAAAATGTTAGTACAGTAAATTCAGCAAATAACTATGTTGTACCGTACATGAAAGATCATCTCTAATAAATAGATGCTAATGCAGCACTTAGATCACATAAGGGTATAAATGTCAACCCTTGGTCCTGATTCTAGGAAGTTAAAAAATAATAATAGGGGAAGCCGGGATGGCTCAGCTGGTTGAGCGCTCACTTTGCAGTCCTGGGGACCAAGGATAATATCCTGGCCCCAACCTGTGTGGACCCATATGCTGGACTGGGGCATGCTTTCCATGCGACAGCCCCCCAGTTTGGTTCTCATCCCCCATTTGGTCCCTGGCTTGAGGGGGCGTGCCTCCTGTTCAGGAGGCCCCCAGCCCAGTTCCTGCCCTGCATGACCACCACCCTCCTATACCAATGAAACCATGTCAAAAACTGATGACGTGCAACTATGGAGACTGCTCTGGGTCCTCTCCTTCTCTCTGTCTCTCTCTGCCTCTGTCTCTATCTAAAACAAAAAAAAATAAATCTTAAAAAATAAATAAACACAGTTTATGCCAATGTTTCCCTCTCAGAGAGCTATAAGAGCAAGGCAAAGGAAATGGTTAAAAGGCTCTGATTGTTACAATTTGGTTCAGATGCAAACGAAGAAGACCTCATATATCAGTGACTTAAACTAAAGTAAGTTTAAACATTTCCTGTCTAAGGTTAGCAAAATGGTTCCTCAGTTAATAAGGATCTATACTTTGCCTATATTGCTGCCTCTCTATTCTCCACACTGGGCCTTTATGTAATAATAAAAAATAATTGTTCCATTTCATGGAGCTACCCTATGACCTGGCAATCCCCATTCTGGTCATCTACCCAAAAACGTTGAAAACTTTAATTCTTAAAAACATATGTAGGGGAAGCCGGGATGGCTCAGTGGGTTAAGCTCTCACTTTGCAGCGCCAGGGACCGAGGATCGAGTCCTGGCCCCGGCCCGTGCGGACCCATATGCTGAACTGGGGAGTGCCCCCAGTTCAGTTCTCTCTCTGTCTCTATATCACTCTCTCTCTCTCACTCTCTCTCTCTCTCTGTCAAAAACAATAAAATAAATAAATCTTAAAACAAACAAACAAAAAAACCATATGTACCCCAATGTTCATTGCAGCACTGTTCACAGTGGCCAAGATGTGGAAACAACCAAAGTGCCCCTTGATAGATAACTGGATAAAAAAAGCTGCGGTACATATACACAATGGAATACTACTCAGAGATAAGAAAAGATGAAATGCTGCCATTTGCAACAACATGGGTGGAAGTGGAGATCATCATGCTAAATAAAATAAGCCAGATAGGAAAAGCAGAGAGCTGTATGACTTCACTCCTGTGTGGAATATAAAACTAAAAGCAACAAAGACACAAAACCTCATGAACACAGTCAATAATTTAATGGTCACCTGAGGATAAAGGGAGATGGGGTCAGTGAGAGAGGAGGGAGGGGGAGCTAAATATATGGTGATGGAAAAAGTTGTGTACCTGGAAACTATGCAATTACTACTAACCAAAGTAACTGTAATACATTTAACAATAAAAGAAAAAATAGTAATTGTTCCATTTCCATCTATCAAGTATGTATTCTAGCCAACAGAGAGAAACAAAAACTGAGAAGAGCATGTCAACCCCTCCTTTAAGGACATGTCACAAAGTGTGTCCGTGCCATTTCCAATAATGTCCTATTGGTCAGGATTTAGCATCCATATGGACACCTTTAGCTGTGACAGAGGCTAAGTACAATTATTATTCTGGCAAGTCGTGTATCCCACTAAAATTTAGGAATCCCATTGCTTAGGCATAAAGGAAAAGAGGATGCCAGGGCAACTACCTGAATGCAGAAGAGGCTATGGTCCTAGCCCAGGTGAGACACGCTGAGCGCCTGGTGGCTGTACGCAGGTAGAGGAAAGCAATAGATTTAAGGACAGATAAAAGGAAATCGAGCAGTTTTAATCAACAACTGAATCTATCTATGGATGATATAAAGAAGCCCAACTAATCTAAAATTTCTGGTTTTGAAATGTCATGACAATGTCATCGATTGAGACACAAGGATTCTTGAAGGAAACAGATGTTTTCAAAATGTAGGTTTGGCTTGGTGCAGGTGGCAGTTTAAATTCTTTCGGAAAATCAGCAGCTGGCAGAAATCCTGATTGCTATGTTATATGTCCTTTTTAGAAGAAGAATGCAAACCACAGGATAGACATTCTTTAAAGTAAAATAGTCCCATTTGAGTGGCTGAACCCATTTGTCCTTCACACTTCGGAATTGCTCTAGGAAACACACTTCTGTTTACTTAAGAGCTACTGACAATTCTATTCTTGACCTTTCTGCTGTTTGCTGTCACACAAGCATAGGTGACTAACTCACAGTAACCAGTTGTATTTTAGCTTGGAAAAGGATAATGTTAATAAAATGCCTTAAAGTCGGACCTCTCTTCTTTTGCATCTCCTGTGGTCATTACCCATTCAAGAAGACTCACCTCTAGAAAGAGGTGTCCTTCTGAAATCAATACAAGTGCAAAAGCAAACAATCATGTAATAGCATTGCTTCCAGTCCTCTCTGTCAACAGAGATGCTTAAACCGCAAATGTCAATTAGTTGTAGTGGGGTTAGGGCATCACCCTCGTAAGCAGGAGCTGGCAGCATGTAAATTGCCATCTGTACCTACTCTCTACTTGCCTCTTAGCTTTCCCAGGTTTCATCTTTTCAGAGGCCACATCCTGAAAACATGGACTGTCCCCAAAAGAAATTTTAAAAATACAAAAATGTGCTCCAAATCAAAATGGTTTAGAACTAGTGGGGCGTTAACTACATTGGAGACAAATTATGAGACCAATTGTTGATTTCATTAAATCTCCTCAATGGAGAATGCATTACTGCTACCATTACAACTACTATTGTAAATGTTGCTACTGCTGTTGTTGTTTTCATTCTGTTTCAGAGCAAAGGCATTTTGACTTGAAAAAAAATCAGATTTGGAAGATAATCACTAGGGGAAAAAACGAGAAATTTACTTTGCATTAACCATTTTATATGCAATTTATTTAATCCATATATTTAATTTGAGATAGAAATTACTCTCATTTTATAGATGAAGAACCTAGATTTTAAGTAACTATAGCACACTCATAGAACTAGAATTTGAAGAAGTAAATATTTGAACCCAGGAAGATCTGACTTTAAAATGTCCCAGTGTTTTTCACTATATCAGAAATAACAGAGAGGTTACGATGCATACCAAAGAAATACAAATGCCCACACAAGAATGCTATGCAGGACTATGTGCCACCAAATTCAATAACCTAGATGAAATGGACAAGTTCTTAGAAATATTTAACCTTCTTAGACTGAATCATGAAGAATTGGAAAATCTAAATAGACTTATCAACAGCAAAGAAATTAAAACAATCATTCAAAACTTCCCCCAAAACAACAGTCCAGGACCGTGTGGCTTTGCTAGTGAATTCTACCAAACATTCAATGATAATTTAATACCTGTCCTCCTCAAATTCTTCCCAAAAAATTGAAGAATAGGTAATACATCCTAATTCATTTTATAAGGCCAATGTTATCCTCATACGAAAATCTGGTAGGATAACACACACACACACACACACACACACACAACCCCACAGTGAGATACCACCTCATACATTTTAGAATGGTTATTATCAACATGACAAGTAATACGTGTTGAAGAGAGGTGATGGAGAAAAAGGAACCCTCATATGCTTCTGGTGGGAATGTAAACTGGTGCAGCCACTATAGAAAACAGCGTGGAGGTGCCACAAAAAATTCAGCATAGAATTATCATACAACCCAGCAATCCCTCCTCTTGGTATCAACACCAGAGTATTCAAATCGGCAACACATAATTATAAACACATTGTTAGCCAAAGACCACCTTAAACTATCATCATTTTTTTGGATTCTTTTTTCTTTTTGCTGCTCTGAATGCATGTTTTCTGGTACGTTATTTTCTAAATCACCAATTCAATGCTCTGCTTCATTTAATCTATGCTGATTCCCTCTAATATATTCTTCATTTCAGTTATTGTATTCTTTATTTCTGCTTTTTTTTTTTAATGTTTCTATATTTACTTTTATGTTTCTTATCTCTTAAGGTTCTCCCAGTGGTCGTAGATCATCCTGGAACCTGTGTTTTAACCTATGCATGTGGTAGGTTGCTTGTCTCTATTTTCTATAGTTCTCTTTGTGGAGCCTTCTTCTGCTCTTTCTTCTGTCTCCCCATTTTGGACGCCTTCCTTTGTTTCTGTGTATTAGGTAGAGTTATGACATTTTAGGTCATAGCAGAGTTGACTCATTTAATGATTTATTTTTCTTGTTTTTGACAGAGAGAGATACAGAGACAGAGACAGAGAAAAGGGGGAGGGCCTAGAACAGTCTCCATAGTTGCACATCATTGGTTTTTCCACGTAGTTTCATTCCACAGATGGGCGCGGGGCTGCACAGGGCAGAAACTGGGCCGGGGTCTCACCCTGGTGAGAACCAAACTGGGGGCACTCCCCAGTTCAGCACATGGGCCAGGGCCGGGGTACAATCCTCGGTCCCGGGGGCTGCAAAGTGAGCACTTAACCCACTGAGCCATCCCAGCTTCCTGAGTTGACTTATTTAAAAGGTGTCCTATGGGGCCCAGTGGCACAGTCTCCCTTGTCACCCGAGTTGGGTGATCCAGGTATGTTCCTTGTGTGGATTGTGTGTGCCATCCTGTTGTAGTTGAGCCTTGGTTGCTGCTCGCATGACAATAAGAGGGATTGACCCTCTGGTTGATTGGTTGTGATGACTGACTGTGACTACAGAGGAGAAGCAGTTATGTGGGGGTTGACCCTATACAGCAGGATTTGTGTTAGCAGGGCTCTATTGTCTGCCCAATCTGCCCCTTGGTTGTGTCATCCTAGGAGGCAGCCAGCTGATGATCCAGCTGGGTGTGAAGCTGGCCACCGGGTGTGCCGGCCCCAGGACCTAATGGGAGGAGCCCTGCTGCTGGCCAAGTTCAGCCACAGCCTGTTTCCTGCCCAGGGCCCCCTGGCATGAGCCACAAAGTGATCCACAGAGGTCTTCCACCAGCACTGAGCTTGGAAGTGCTTCAAGAGACCAAGCCTTCAACCGAGGCCAGCTATGAGTGGTCTGGGCTTGGAGCTGCTCTGCAAGAGGTACAGGGCATGCTGAGGCCAGATGCTGCTTGTGTGTGTTTTTGAACCTTTGAGAAATTTTAGGAAATTCCATAGCATGAGCTAAGATGGGTCTTTGGTATGGAAAAGCCACTGGGGGAGACTTGGGTGTGCCCAAAAGTTGGGTGGGGCAAGGTCTTAGGAAATCTCCAGGGTGGAGCAGACGGTGTAGGCAAGCTGATGGAAACTCAGACACGCACTGGCCTGAGTCTGCATGCCAGGATGGGGTGGGCGCAACAAGGACACCATGGACTCTGCCAGCACTTCTGGCTTGGAGAAAGCTGCCTCTCCAACCGCTTCCCTGATGCCACACTACGCAGTTTCTCCCATGGCGCCTTTTGAGTTGTCGCCTCAGTGCTGGAGCTCAGAGTGAGTGAATCCATCAGCAAATCAGTCCATGTATGGGTCCTTTAAGAGGAGGGCCTGGACTCCTCCCATCCTCCATCTCACTCAGCCACAATTTCCACTGCTTTTCACAACCAGAAGTTATGGGGACCACTTTTCCAAAATAATAAATCTTAAAAAAAAATAATAATAAATAAAAAAATACACAGTTTATGCCAATGTTTTCTTCTTTCAGAGAGCTAGAAGAGCAAGGCAAAGGAGTTAAGAGACTCTGATGGTTATGATTTGGTCCTGCTGCAAATGAAGAAGACCTCCTATATCAGCAAGTTACACAGGCCTAAGGTTAGCAAAATGGTTCCTTAGTTAATAAGGATCTACACTTTTCCTATATTGTTGCCTTTTCATCCTAAACACTGGGCCTCTACGTCATGATCAGAAATAATTTTCCATTTCTTGGAGCTACCCTATGACCCGGCAATCCCCATTCAAGGTATCTACCCCCAAAACTTGAAAAATTTAGTTTGTAAAAGCATAGTGATCACAACATTCAAACGATCTCTCTTTCTATCTCCCTTTTTCTTTCATTTTTAATATTGCTCCTTGCCCTGAGGTACTAGATCTCTACTGATACAATCCCCATATACACTTTTACTTTATTACTTTAGAAACCGACCCCTCATAAATTTATAGTTTAGAAAGGCCTGTTTATGGTGTTGTAAAAAAATTTTCGGCAGTGCTCTTATAAGGCACCAGTATTTTCATATATTAATATATAGACACACTCTAAAAAAAAAAAGGGGGTATGGGATTCTTGGTTATTTTTATGTCTTTTCACCAGAGCAGTATTCAAAAGTCAGTATCTTAAATATTTTTTCATTAATGAATGTTTGATGTTTGTATAAAATGATATACATACCCATGATTTTAAAACACAAATTATATGACCTCTGTTGTATGTAGTAAAAAAAAGTGTGTGTGTGCATGTGTGTGTGGGGGGAGCTAATAAATAAACGCATAATTACTCAATGTAGCTATTTAGGATTGCCCTTAATGTAAAAGTGATGAAGGGGTAGAGAGAAAAACACATGAATACAATTAATTTTAAAGAAGAATGAAAGGAAACCACTTAAAGAAGCATTATACAGCTGCTGTTCCTCCCCAGGCTGAAATGTGATATGAACTGTAACTACCTATCATGACAGCTTTATTCATGCACATTAGCCATAGAGAAAGCAACAAATTGAGTACCAGCTTGTTGCTTGTATGGAGTTAGTTACTAACGTTAGTGGCAGTGGAATTACTGTGATCAAATGAACACATTTATGTGCACCTGTGTAATTTACGTGACATTAAATCACAAAAATGTAAACAACAGTGTGTGCTATTTGTCAGAACCTTCCTGGGAAAATTGTCGACCAGAACTTTATTGCTGCTCTGAGAAATAAGCGATGTTGCAGGAAGTCAGCAGCTGTCGCCAGTCCTCTGTGGGGCCTGACCCTGACTTTCTCTTATGGCAGGGGTTCCCAACCTTTTTGTACCCTAGGACGCATTCTAAAATATCAGTAGGGTGGCGGGCACCAGCTATTTCTAAGGATATTTATTATTGAACAAGAATAAAAAATAATAAACAAAAATAATTTTAAAATAATAAATTTATTGAACAAATTATATACACACAAAGAAACATATATACAAAACGTAATACAAAGTAAATAAAAAACACACGTATAATAAAATCATTTAAGAAAACATAAAAGAAAACATACAAAAACCCAATCTGTCAGTGTGATCTTTGGCATTGCATTTCATTGGCCAGTGCCTCGTAATTAGGAGAGTATGACGACCACCCTGTTAGCAAACAATTATTAAGATGCTCATTGGTAAGTCGAGGTCTATATTGTGATTTTATTAAATTCATGTTTGAAAACAAAGATTCGCATAAATACGTTGACCTGAAAAACGATTTGATTTTATATGCCGCTTTTTTTAAAAATGGGAACCTTTCTTTGTCGACTATGTTCCATAAGTCCTCTGATATTAAGGAGTTTAGCAAAATATCGTTCTTAAGGTTCAAAATTTCTAACTCTAGTTCTTCTGCTTTCTCCTGAACAAGGTCTGCAATACATGCGGCTAGTTCTATTACATTTATTTGGCAAGTAAAAGGATTGATACAGAAGGAGACAATTGGCTCGATATTTGTAAACTGCAGAAATCTCTCTTCAAACTGTTTTTGAAGCACTTGCAGGGTCTCAATAAATAATGACACGTCTAATTCATTGTTACCTAGCATTTTCCTCATATATAGGAAGTGCACGAGAGACTTGATATGCAGATGTGATATCAACAAAGTCAATTTTGCTTTAAATGTGTTTACAGAGCTTATCATTTCAGCTATATTTTTGTCTTTTCCCTGCAACTCCAAATTGAAAGAATCTAATTTTTCCATGGTGTCAGCAAGAAAACCCAAATTCACCAGTCAGCAACAGTCTGTTAGTTCATCCTAATTTTCATTTTTATCATGTATAAATGTTTTTATTTCTTCAATTAAGTTCACAAATCTTGTAAGAACTTTACCTTTACTGAGCCAACATACTTCAGTATGCAGGATGAGATCATGTTCTTTATCTTCAGTATCTTCTAACAGGGCCTTAAAAAGTCAGTGTTGCAATGGAGCTGCTCGAATAGAGTTGATTCTCTTTGTGACTATTTTCATAACATGTTCAAAGGGCAGTATTTTACAACACAAAGCTTCCTGATGGATAATACAGTGGTAGGACATAAAGTTTGAAAATGATTCATCTTTCCTGCAAAGGGCAATCAATCCTTTGTTTTGACCAACCATTGCTGGTGCCCCATCGGTAGTTATCGCAGACAACTTATGCAAAGGCATGTT
>PVKE010011509.1:0-10677 GCA_004027555.1 Craseonycteris thonglongyai | reverse complement strand
CGGCGTATGTTCTGAAAGTTTTATAAATATCCTCACCACTCATCTGTCCTTTCATTGGTAATATTTGCAGCGGCTCCTCTTTTACTGTGAAGTGACTAAATACCATTCTCACCATAACTGCCAACTGTGCAGTGTCTGATATATCTGTTGACTCGTCAAATTGCAGAGAGAAGCAGTCACGTATTTCTAAGTCAGTCTTTAACTGAGTTTGCAAGTGTTTTGAAATTGCGTGTATTCTTCTTGTGACTGTGTTATTTGACAACTGTAGGTCTTATATCGCTGACATAATCTCACGCTTGTTAGAATATTCCTCAAACAAACAATCGGCAGCAGTCAGAAATGCTTCTTTGAACAATTCACCATCCTGGAAAGGTTTTTTCTTTTTTGCGAGCATGTGAGAAATTTTGAAAGAAGCAATGGTTGCCTTTTTAGATTTTTCCACATGTCTAGTGAAAACAGTCTTTTGAGTAGTTAAACTTCATTTTAGTTGATTTATTTTTTTCTTTCTTACTTCAGACTTAAGTGGATAAGTCGTATCAAAAGTGGTATGACTTGTCTGAAAGGGACGTTCAACATTATGTCTTTTCGTCACTGCAGTACTACTGCCACACAACAGGCAAACGCATTTACCTGTTAAATTAATGAAACAATATGATTCCTCCCAGTCTGTGTTAAAATTATAGGTTCATTTTCTCTTATTTGGTTCACTCATTTTAGGACTAAAAAAATAAAAATAAAAATAGTTATAGAACTACAATATCATATCAAATTGCCACCATAATAATAGATTACCTACCTCGCTTTTAGTTCATTTAAAATCAAATATATCAAAACACTGTGATCCTAGCTAACCGTCACGACCCGATGAGTCCAGCAACCGTAATCCAAATGGCAACGTGGCGTCTCCCGGTTGGGGGGAGGAGAGTTTAAAGAGTGCGGCGGCTACACAAGACGCGACATGTACAAAGGCGAAAGCTAGGGGAAAACTTATACATACGATATCGCAAACATACCAACGAATATAATAAACCTGTGTAGATACTCAAACAATATTTTAAAATTCTAACAAATGTATAAAAATAAATTATAGTTTTACTTAGTGTTTATGAAAAACTTCTGATGCAGTCAAATGATGGTGGGCGCACACAAATTGGGCCGCGGGCGCCATGGCGCCCATGGGCACGGGGTTGGGAATCCCGGTGTTATGGTATCAAGATCCAACACAGCATTCCCAGTATGCTGCTGAGGTGGTGTGTATGCACAAAGAGACGTGATTTATTAATTAGCTTGTCCAATTATATTCGCTTTGCTTTTACTTTTTATCATGTATTCCGAACTTATTATTATTTTATTAAAAAATAAAATAACTGGAGGGAATGTTAGGATAGTTTCATGGTTGAGCCTTTGCCTTCCAATCGTGGGGTCCGGGGTTGGGTTCTGACCCAGCACATGCAACCCCGTATGTTGAACTGCAGTGTAACTGGTAACTGTAGGGATGGCTTGGCAGCGAAGCTTCTTGCCTCCCATGCAGGAGGCCCCCATTTAGGTTCCTGACCCATGGGGCCCACGTCCACCTCTGTGGAATAAAACCATGTCACAACTAATGATGTACAACTATGGACACTGCTCTGGGTCCTCCCTCTTCTATCTCTCTTTCTTACATCTCAAACGATAAAGTAAATCTTAAAAATGAATAAATAAAATAACTGGACAGATAGATTCCTAGCATATGCATTAAGTCTGTGCCTATAACCATGGTTTAATTTGATCTAAGCAAAGTTAAACAAGCTCAAAATTAATATAAAAGTGTTAATAAGGGACAAGAGGTACTCAAAGATATTTGTTTGAGTGTGGTGTTGCTGAATAGAAGTATAATATGAACCACATATATAATGTTAAATTTTCTAGTAGCCATATTTCAGAAAAGTAAATAAGCAAAAAATAGGTGTGTATTTTAGACTTTCAGCCCATTTCAACGAGTACTACTCTTATTTTAAGTGCTTAATAGCCACATGTGGCTCGTGTCTACCATATTGGAAAGCACAAATCTAAGGTCTATAAGCTTAGTGGCATAGAATTCTGAGAAAGATTGGGATTTTTCAGAACCATTGCAGAAAACCATAATCCTAAGCAAGGATTTAAAAATATTAGGAACAATAATTATACAAAATATTAGCATTCTAGAGGCAGAGTTTTGGCGTGAGGTATGTGGATGGAAAGATGAATGTAGTATTTAGTAGATTAGTTGCTTTACATTTTAAAGTTAATAATTTATCCAGATGACAGGAAAAGAGACAACCAGGCTGGGCTATGGAAAATAATTTTTATCACTGAATTTGCAACTCAATGATATCAGGGGTAAAATTAGAACCAGATTGAATTAAATTTTTCTGGTTATATTCAGTATACCCTATGTAAGATAGTACGAGAAAGGTGGACAAGGGAGATAAAATTCTCATTCTTGAAGGACTCATAGTCAAGTGAGCAGAGGGTATGATCTAATTGAAAATGATAATTTAAAATAAACAAAAAGAAAATCCAACTAAATCCAGATTTTTAATCCATGAACGTTGTTAGTTCTTAGAAATCAGTAGGATGACAGTAGAAAAAATTCCATTTCCCTAATACTTAGCACTAAAAAATTAATTTTATATTGAGATAAAAATATATAATTGTGGATATCTGTTCTAATAAATAACGTAATATTTAGGAAAGATATATTCAAATATGCTTTATATACATAGATTTATGTTTACATTCACAATTTTGTAAGGTGATTTGCTTTATAAATTCTACTGTCTCCTCATAATGAAAACAAAGACGCCAAAGTCCAGAAAGACCTAGAAAATGATCATGATATTTGGTGAATAAAAAAAGATACAAGATTATAAACACATTATTTCATTTTTTATGTTTTAAGTTTATTTTATTTTATTATTAGGTTTATGGGGGTATCATTGGTTAGTAAAATTATATAGATTTCAAGTGTACAATTCTATAATACTTCATCTAGTTGTTGTGTTGTGTGCTTACCACACATTATTTTAAATATATAAAAGTCACTGAAAAATATATTCAAGGACATATGCTAAATTATTAATAGTACTTTATTCTGGGTCATTTATTTCAATGTTTTTGTTTGTTCTTACTTTTAATTTATAATCGAGTAAATTAAATTTCATAATAAAGCCAATGAGACTAATCTCACCATAAGGAAAAATAAAATGTTGGATTTGAATGTATAAATATTTAAAACCCCATTAATCAATAAATATTAGAAAATAAAGGCAAAACTCTGGAAGAACTGTATGTGAGAAATATGACATCAATACCCCACTGTACAAAATCTCACACAAATTGATTAAAGATAAGTACTATAAGCAAAGAATATAGTCAAAGCCAAATAAAAAAGAAATCAACTTCTCTAATAACCAAAGGGGTGAGAATTCAACCATGGTATACCATTTTCAAATATTAATTTAGGAAAAAAACACTTTAAATAGTAAATATATGTGTGTGTGTGTGTGTGTGTGTGTATATCAATGGCTGATTCAAATATTTCATCACTCTGCACATGTTAGCAAATGACTGCGAGGCACTACCAGTATTGATTTGGGGGGCAGGGAGGGGGGGGTACAAATAAATTTTAACAAGCAAGAGAATTCACAAACATGGAGTCCACAAATGAGATTATTAATATATGGTCAGTAAACCCACACTTACATGACCAAGTCTTGAAAACCAAGTCAGTAAAATATGCTTTGAAAGGTCTAAACACACACAAATGTTGAAATGTATAATTTTTTTAGCCATTTATCCTTCATTCTCTAAAATGGAAATTGTCATTAATGTTTTAATAGAACAACAAATTCTGAAGTTTTTGCTTTGAAGAGTAACTTAAATATCATGAGAAGCATCAGATTTTTTTAAATTCAATTTATTGGGGTGACATTGGTTAGTAAAATTATACTATGCTGTCTGTGTGTTGCATGTTATTTTAAAAATCTAAATAAAAAATGGTATTGAACTATCCATTTTGGATAATGCCCATTAAAACACATAGTGTGGGGTAGTCAAAATTTGTTAACCACATTTTATACAGATAGAGCTCAAAAAATAAATGAAGAAAAGTATTGTAATTTTTTAACTGAATATTTTTGCTATCAGCAGCATAGATTTTTTTTGTACATTCCTGATGTTGTTTGGATGGTGCATGTGTCTTGTGTGTGCATGTGTGTTCATGTGTGTGTGTGTGTGTGTGTGTGTGAGAGAGATAGAGAGAGAGAGAGAGAGAGAGAGGGAGAGAAAGAGAGAGAGAGAGAGAGAGAGAGAGAAAGAGAGAGAGAATGTGTCTTCCACTACCAAGGAACACAGCTTTTAGAAGAGAAAGATAAAAATGAATAAGAAAAAAGAAAAATATCCACAATACATTTCAATAATACATCTAATTTTTATTCTAACGTTCTAAGCAATATATGGAAATGACTGCTTTTCGAAAGGTAATTTTCTTTTTGGCCTGAAGTGAGAATTCCTGCGTGTTCAAATTCATTTCAAACTTCCGAGGAGGACAGAACAGCTTGGCATTGGCATGGCTCTTGCAAGCTCTTGGGTAAATCGACTATATAATGAGTCCTTGGCTGTCCCTAACCCAAACTTTGTCAGACAGGTTCATTTACAACCCTCAAACAGAATGACCTTCCATCTGGCTTAATGGCCCCTGGATTGTTGCAAATGCGACCTGACATTTCCTTATGGGAGCATTATTAAATTATATCACGGAACACAATAACATAATTTGGTTTCAGAGCCTAAGTGAAAGTGATAGTCCAGCAGATTAAGATGTAAAATTCCTTTGCAAAATTAAGTTATTTATAATCTGATGCATACCCCCTTGTTTTATCTGCCATATAATACAATTACTTTCCACAGTACAGCAGCCGCATATACCGACAATGCTGACAAAACAGAAAAGGCATTGGAAGAGAAGAGAACTTCAGCAGGAAAGTAACTGACTTTTAGAGTTATCTTTCCCAAGTGAAACCACTTCTAGTTTTTCTTTTCCCCCCTCCCGATGCAATTGATCCATTAAGCAGTACTTCTCTCTTATACCTAATGATATTAGACATACTTAATTCTATGAGCTACAATTTCTTAACACATCCTGAAATATCTGCTTTGAGATGACTAATACCCATATATTTTAAATGTAGGGGTTTTATCTACTTAGCTATTTCTAGCAATTGTGATTGAGTAGAAAGTAAACCAGTGTCCCAGTTGTTACTCTATCAGACAATTGAATTATTGCCTCTAATTCTCTAATAGTCTGGATACATTTCAAAGACTAACAAAGCTAAAGAAACACCATGTTTCTATAATTATTTATAGACAATGTAAAATTTCCTGTATTATTTTATTTTATTTTTTATTTTTATTTTTAGTGCTTACTAGTTAGACACTCTGCCAGGTTTTATAAAACTGAAGATAGCAATGGAAATAATGATAATATTAGCTAAAATGCAATAAAATATGTATTCTTATTAACCCTTTGGATGCCCCTACTAGGTAGATACTGTTATTTCTTCTTATTCCAAATGAGGAAAATGAAGAACAAATACATTTAATCATTTTTCCAAGGCCATGAAACTAATTATGGCCAACCATGTTTTGAAATCAGAGTGACTAGCTCCAAAGCCTGTTCTTTGAGCAATTATCCGGTGGTTCATCCCTGCCCTCAGGAAGCTCACTTACATATATGAACTTATCCACAATAAAGACATCTGAAATTAAGCTTTTTATCTTTGCGCATTTATGAAGGCAGTTTCATACTCTGCTTTTATCATTTAGATCCATATAAATTTCTTAAAAACAAACAAACAAAAAAACAATTCGAGTCAATGAGAGCTGACAACTTCACTTGAAGTAATGTCATTCTTACATCGCTGGTTTTAGCAATGGTTAACTCTTCCCACATTGTGTCTTCCAAACTATATCACTTATAAGCTTTAAATCCAAGATTAAAGGTAATTTCCCACATTAAACCATTTCTCACTTAATGGTATTGACCAGGTTATGCATCTCTTAATTTAACTGGGCTGTGTCCATATAAATCCAAATAATCCTATATCAGGATGAAAACATAAAACTTAACATGAAGTTATAGACATCCTACCAAATGAATATGTTTTTTCTTCTAAGTTTTTGAATAACATCTACTGATTACTTGTACTTCTTTCACTTATAAGCCTACACACACAGACACACACACTCTCTGTAGCTCTCACAAGTGTATGTTGTTTTATTTTGGAGGGGATAAAGATTTGAGCGCATGGACCCTAACCCTCCTGAGTTTATCACATATCTTCAATAAATATAGAAACCAAAATTTTTTTACACTGTTATCATTCCACATGGTTCTTTTCTGAGAGTTAGAGGAACCCATAGAATGCTCAATAAATGCCATAGTCATTTCTATATCGTGGCCTTTAAAACTTGGGAGTCTTTTTCCATAATAAAACTAATTATTCTGGAATCCTACAAGGCAGTTAATATAAGGTACTATAAACTATATGTTGCCATTGAAGAAACTACTTTCAGGAAGTTTAAAAAAAAGTGTGACACTAGGGTCAACCATCTGGTTGAATCATGGATTTCCACTTTGCTTTTTTTTTTTTTTTAAATGAATGGTTTAGCCAAGACTAACTGATACACATTATCACCTTGCTACATAGTTACTATGAGTAGTCTTCCATCTACTTCCCTATTTTACCCTAAACTCCCCTGTTAAGGAAAGGTTTCTGGGGGCCTGGGGGCAAGACCTCGGCCTCCCCTTCACGTCCCTTTGTGATTAGATATAGAAAAGAATATGGACATGCAGCTTCGCATTCCGGCCAGACCAGTTGATTGATTTCTAGGCCTGGGGTTAAAAGGATATGTATGCGGAAGTGTCTGCTTGTTCCTGTTATGCTAATGAATAACCCACCCTGTACTTAACCCACAATGTCTCTTAATCTCTTTCCTATTCTTCATTATATGCTTTGATGATTGTTATCCTATCAATGTAAATCAATGAAAACCAGCAGTGAGGAGAGCTCTTGCTAGATTTCGAGAAGAGCACTGGCCCTCTGCTCAGCTTGATTTTTCAAGACATTCCTGGTGCCAGGGTCGTTTTTGCGTCTCAGATTCGCAACACTCCCCAGGTATCATGTATGTTCCAGCCCAATGAGAGTAGCCGATTCAAGGATTTGTGTGCCTTAAGGACTCTTCACTTGTCTTTCCTTTAACTATCTCTGCTCTCAACTTTCCATCCTTCTTTCCGTACTGATTGAAGTCCTACTAGCCCTCAGGGTCACGTTTAAGTATTAACTATGCTGACATCTTATTTAATAGCGGAATGTGAATTCTACTTATAACCACAATTTGCACCTAATGGAAGTGACCTCACACTTCTCTACATTGTAGTTTTCCAATTTGTCAAGTTTATTCACCTCCTGAGTTCTAAGTCTCCAAGGGTAGGAGATATAAATGTGTCATGCCCCACTTACCACACACTCACCCTCACATAAACACACACATTAGTGTTGTGCTAGTAAAATAGCTCTCCAAAAAAGAAAAGAAGAGAAGCAGTAATTTGTTGGGTTTGCTGGTTTTAGGGATGGTAATACTCTTCCCTGGCCAGTCTCAAGCTAGCCAACAGTTTAATATCCAGCTTACAAAATTTCTTTATTTTAAAAATTGATTCTTAGTACTCTTAGGAGCTGACTCACACACACACATTCTCACTTACTAGCATAGTTTCATGTACACAATCAACAATCAACAGTATGCAGTAAAAGAGGCCAGCAAGGAATATAGTATAGAAGTGTAGGAAGGCAGAAACCTAAACAGAAAAATCTATTTTTTAGGCTTCCTATCTACTAATAAAGCAAGGTGTCATAATGCTAGTCTTATTTCCTATTATCCATGAAGCTTCTTGTTTTTCTCAGTCCTCCCCCACCTCTCTCTCTCAACACACACTTTGCCAACTATTTCTCCTCTTTCCTCAGCACCCTCTCATTTAATAGCTAAACATTATCACAATAGGAGGAGAAAACCCACTATAGTAGAGTTTGAAAAGTAGAGCATTAGCATCCTCCACAATTCACGACGCCCTTCAACAGCCCATTCTGCAGTGCTTCCATTAATCCAGTCTGGGAAGCTAAAGTTTTAGAGTTCAAGTGGTTGACCTCCCCAGGAAACTGGCCACCTGTCACTATCCATTGACAGTGACCCTGCGCTGAATGTCTTGGCAGCTGATGGTCTTTCAGAGAATTCTTGAAATGGAATTTCTAAAATTTCTGTTTGCCTTTGGCTTCTGTTCTTGCCATGAGGCAGATATAAGTTTCTCAGGAATATGATATTCGGTTCCATCTGGACCAGCCTGCTAGCTAGACGGTGGCTCTGATATTTATGTAGTTATTCAGTTGCTTTATGACATTGCATCCATGATGAAAGTGCTCCAAGAAATAAACTGAGAACTGACAATTAATTATAAATAAAGCATCGTAGAACAATAGCGATTAACAGCTCTAACTAGTTTTTTTAGTGCTATCATTCATTCTGGGCCACTAACAAAGAAATAAAATAACAAGATGGGAGAAGACACTGTAACCACTGAATTATCTAGCATCTATCTATCGTCTATCTATCATTTATCTAGCTATATTATCTATCTTATCTAGCTATATATATATCTATCTCCCTAATTAAGTCACCTTGGGTTGTTTTATCCATTCTGCCACTTTGTCCCTCTGAAATATTACAGAATTAATTTAAACTCTCCAATTTATATTTCCATCTTCAAGGATGATATCTGTCATACCTGTGCTAATGTTGCTAATTTCCAGCTTTATATTGTCCTCAATATTTGTTTCAGTTTCCACTTCATCTGACTTTTAATTAAAATGGCATACTTCAGAAATCATGCATCTTATTCGTTTCCATTGAGATGGAAATAGGCTAAACCTATAGCACAATACATTTAGGCTAGGCAAACAGGTGAATTTTATAATAGTGAAATTTTCAAAATGAAGTAATGATTTGTTCTCTTTTTGTACATTATGTATTTTTGTTGTGGTTGTTTGTTCTTTTCTAGACTCTCATTCTAAATATCAACTTTTCTTGCCCTTGCTCCAAGCCTTTAGATGAAAGTCTTTTCTCCAGGACTATATAATAGCAGTTTCTAAGACCGACCTAGCTTGCTCAGTCTCCAAGAGTTGGTGTTGAGGTTTATATTATTTTATCTTTTAACACTTACCACAATGTGTTACTGCATTATTTTCTTATGTCAATTTTTAAAATTATTTTTGGTAGCTTTTCACACTAGAATATTAGGCTTAGGTTGGGAAATTCAGGTTTGTAATGACTGCTGTTATATTCTTGGAATCTATTATTATATCTAGTACAATAATTCTGGTTAACGGACTGAGTGAAAAACAGAATCTCATAAATGATAATTTCATGATGGAAACAGAAAGTTTATTTGTTCTTATGAAAACAAGGCCCAAAGTAAATTAATGTACCAAATAAGGAAGATTTCAACTCTCCGGATTCTCCTAAAATTTTAAATATTCAAATAAATATAATTTCTCAATCATTGTCTCAATTTTAATCTTACATTCAATTTAGAAAAACTCATGGTGCTCTATTTATGTCCCACAATTAATATTTCCTTGAGAATAATACAAGGATATTTTTATAGCCCTAATACAATATGCAACACCCACACGTGTCTTCGTACCTCAGATAATAGTAGAAATAATCTATTTGCATTTAGCTGTCTGCTAAATTTAGGAAAAGTTTATTGTATGAGGTATGGTCAAAATACACAGTGAATGTTTAAATAAAAAATTTATTACAGTAAAAGACACTGAAGCGAGGTGAAGTGTTTTGAAGGGAATTAATGGCAATATGTCTTTTATTGTAAAAAATTGTTTTATTTAAACATTCACTGTATTTCTGGGTTACACACAAATCGATTCAGGTCACACATTGCTTCTGGCACAGCAATATTTGTCAAACAAGAACATGGTGTGTCCTCATCCAACGTATTCTCCAGATCTGGCTCTATGTGACTTCTGACTCTTCCCCAATGTCAAAATGACCATGTAAGAGTTTTGAATTGATTCAGGACATCAAGGCAGCCACGACAGTGCAACTAAAGACACTCATGCAAGAGGATTTCCAGAACCGCTTCAGAAAGTGACATGAACAATGGGATAAGTGTGTTTGAAGTGAAGAGGTATGTATTGAGGAGGTTTAATGGCAATGTGTCTTGCTGTAATAACTTTTTTATTTAAACATTCATTGTATCTTTTGATCACACCTCGTATATGTTAAGTCAACCTATAGTTCATTAAATATAGTGTTCTTTTCCATGAGATTAAATGACCTCCCTGCTTTAAGGGTGGGGAAAGTTAAAAAAAATAAAAACTTGATTTCCATTTTCACAGTTTCAAATGAAAAGGATATCTCAATCACTTGAAACACATCTTAATTGCTTCATTATATTTTTATAGAGCACCTGAATTGCCTGGAAGCAGTTTAATTAAAATGGTGCTTGTTTTATAGTTAATGGAAATGCAGAAAGCACATATCCTGCAGCACCATCAATCATCTTTTTCTTTGCTGCAATCGCAAAGA
>PVKE010011508.1:0-40112 GCA_004027555.1 Craseonycteris thonglongyai | reverse complement strand
GGGGGGGGGGGGGGGGGGGGGGGTGTGTATAACTGCATGTATTAATCCAGCAGGAGAGGAGGATGAGGAGTGGAGTAGAACATAGATGTGCACGACACACTATGGCCTCACCTGTCACTTGTCCCAGTCCCTACTGCGCTCTGGGATGGACCTTGACATGTGATAGTACTTTTCCTTGTACCTCCACTTTAGACTCACCCCCTGCCCATAACTTTTCTTCTAATGCTAAGAGGACCCAGCTCAGCATCCATTGAACTGTACACCTAAAGATAGTTAAAATGGTAAATTTCATGTTATGTATATTTTGCCAAATCAAATAATAACAATAATTTTAAAAATATAATAAAACAATCATAAAACTATGTTGATGTGTTTATAATGCACAAAGATGTCATTTGTATGACAATAATTACACAAAGGATTGGGAAGTAATGGAGCTATCTTGGAATAAAGTTTCTATATGTGATTCACACTAAGTTAGTATTAATTCAGAGTAGATTGTTTTAAGTGAAGATGCTAATTGTAACTCCAGGACAAGCACTAAGAAAATGACTTTAAAATTACAGCAAAGAGGGAAAGCCAGGATGGCTCAGCAGGTTATGCTCTCACTTTGTAGCCCTGGGGACTGAGGATCAAATCCCAGCCCTGGCCCTTGTGGACCCATATGCTGAACTGGGGTGTGCTTCCCACGTGGGAGGCCCTCAGTTCGGTTCTTGTCCTGCATGGCCCCCACCCACCTGTGTGGAACAAAACCATGAGGAAAAACTGATGATGTACAACTATAAAGATTGTTTTGGGCCCTCCCCCTTCTGTCTGTTTCTCCCTCTCTCTGTCAAAAACAATAAAATAAATCTTTTAAAAAACTTATAGTGAAGAAACAACAAGGAAATTAAAAGGGTACACTAGAAAACACTATTTTACACAAAGTCAGTAATAAAGGAACAAAGACATAAGACAGAACACAAACAGCAAAATGGCAGATGTAAATCCTACCTTAATGGTAATTATATTAACTGTGAATGGGTTAAACTCTCCAATTAAAAGGCAGAGACTGGTAGAATGAATTACAAAAAATTCCCCAAACTATATGCTGTCTACGAGAAACATACTTTAGATTCAAAGACAAATATGTTGGAAGTAAAAGAATGGAAACATACACACCATGCAAACAGTAATCAAAACAGTGGCCATACTAATGTTGGACAAAATAGACTTGAAGACAGAAATTCTTACTACAGACAAAATAATGCATGTTCCTAGGACAGGATCTCTGTAGACAAAGCCCAGAAATATAGATATTTACTTTAGAATAAGGTGACCAGATTGTAACATTGGTAAAGCGGGACACCATTGACTTGGGGGAAGGGGTTCTTGATTAAAAATTTGGTCTATCTCCCGCCGTTCCCTAGCTTGTCGTGCATTCTTTCCAAAAATCGGGACTTTTTTAAAACACCGCGGGATGCGGGACAAATTGTTAAAAATAGGGACTGTCCCGCCAAAAGCGGGATGTCTGGTCACCTTACTTTAGAAGGTCCTCCCAAACAATGATGTTTAAGAACCATTGGTGGATATAGTAAGGCCCATGGAGGATTAAATTTGGCCTATACTTTTGTTACCAGGAAATGGGATCCTCCTCAGAGCTGGGTCCAGGTTCTTGGCATCCCAAATAAAGAATTGAGAGAGACATCGAAGTACAGTGGTGACAGAGAAGTTTACTGAAAGAGCAGGGAAAGTACACTTCCAAGAGATGGAAGCAGGCCTTGAGCAGGAAGAGGGAGCTCAACAAGGTGGATTACGAGGGGCTGAGCAGTTTTTATTGCTTTTCCTTTAGAAAAGAAAGCACCTTTTTGGGTGTGGGGTCCTTTGATTGACAGCCTTGATTGACAGGGGCCTCATTACATCGCTTTTTTAACTGTGTGGGTGTTGGTGATTGGTTTAAACCAGTGGGAATTTTTGTTCTCTAAAACTTGCTGGTATTAGCTCTCTTTCCCTTGTGTCTCCTCCTGTGGTTGATACTAATCCCAGGCGGGGTCTCCTGAGAATAGATTGGGTACCTTCCAGGCAATGCAGGCTCTATGGGAGGGGTCCCGGGATCCTCCTATTCTAGCTGCCTGCCTCACCTTTTTCTTAGGAGAGGTGATCCCCTTAAATCTATGGGAAGTTGAGGGGCTTCCATATCTAATTCCTGCTGGATGTGGTCGTTGATCCTGCCTATTGTATCAGGAAGCCATGGAACTCTCACCCTATCTGGGCCAAAAGGAAGGGAGGGGTCTCCAGATCCATCCAGAAAGTTTCATTAAGTTCTTCAAATGAAGTGGATTGCATTTCTTGCTGGGTTATGAGCCATTTCCCAGTGGTCCCTAGACCAAGAGAGATAGATTTGATTAAAACAGACCCCAGAACCATAGATGCAGGGTGGCCTTGTGAGGAAAAACTCGTCTCAGCCCCTTGCTGTGTGCGGCCCGCCCTCTGGCTTAATAGGTTGTCCCTGGGACAATGTTTGCCCAGAAGCTAGTTAGGGGATGGCCTGGAAAAGACAGCTAATCTACAATGATTACAATCACCAAGCAGAGGAGTTTCAAAGTACCGTAATCAGCTAATACAGTGGGTGGGGGACATTCCAATCTAAATTCCATCTATCCTTGATTAGAGTGATAAAACTAGAAACTGGAAAGACAGAATAAGGGCTAAGAAGTGGGGGTTTAGAGAGGTCTTTTTTCCTTTCAGTTTGTTTTAAGTGTTTAGATTTATTGCTAACATTTCAAAACAAAGAGACCGACATAATGTTCAAACTTGCTGCTTCTCGTATAAAGCCTGGTCACACTGGGACTGCCTTTGTGCTGGATACACGTTGGCTCCCATTGAAACCATCTTCCTTTTTAGATGGATTTGTCCAACGCCCCATCATTCCCACCTAGAAGAGACCTGAAATTTGGCCAAGCTCACACTTTCCTCTACCCTTATTGTCCATTCGCATTCCATAGATGGGGAAACAGACCTAGCAAGACAAAAGATTGCCAAAGTAGGCACAGGGAGGCTCAGACAGGAGCAGGTCCTCTGCTGGTCACCACCCCTGTCTTCCATGGCACTAGCCCATGTGACCATGAAGAAGCAGAAATGAACTCAGCTCTTACCCTCCAAGGTGGGCTGATCTGGGCCCCTGCTTCGCCCTTCCCTTTTGCCTGGGGTCTGCAGGTCCTTTCCCCCCTGTCAAAACCATTCTTGGAGACCTCCACAATCACAGTAACACTTGGAGTTGTATGGGTGACAGCAACTCAGGGAGGATCCTGTCAGGCGCACTTGCATCTTAACAGAGATCCATTGTGAGCTCAATGATCGACTGAGATTCTAATGCTGGGATTTCAGGCACAAGCCAGGGAAATGGGGAAATACATTCATATATACACTGTGGAGGGGGCACCTAGTAAATCTTCCCACTAGTGCCGAGTTAAAATCAGACTGCAAAGAGAGGGGTCTTTGGCATGATTTCAGCTGCAGAACCCTTTCTTCAAATGAAATAACTCATGGGATTTTAATGTATATAAAGTAATTGGGTAAATTCTATGATTTGGTGAGAGTCAGGGCCAGGAGCCGGGCTCACCTCACTTCCACTTACCGTAGACCCTCCTGATGAACCTTCCTCTCAGCACGGCTGTGGTAGAGGGTCCCAGGCACCATTGTCAGGGACCCAGAGCAAGTACCTGCCATGGCGTGTCTCCACTTGGCTTTTAGATAAGCTTCAGAAGGTGACTCAGCCACAGGCAGCCACATTCCAGCAGTGTGAAGTTTGTAGCTCTGACGGTGACCCAGGACCTGCAGAAACTGGAATTGGCCCCACCATCTGTTGGAGGAACATTCCAGAATGCAGTCCATGCGGCTCGTCAGAGAGCACGCTCCAGGAGTCAGACCCAGCTGCCCATCGCCGTTGTCTAGTCCATCCGCAGACCATGGCTTGTGAACAGAAACGCACTTCTCGTAGATCTGGGGCCTGCAGGTTCTAGATCAGGTGCCAGTGTGGTCGGGTCCCTCTTCCAGGTGGCAGATGACTGGCCGCTCAGTGTCCTCACATGACAAAAAGAGTAAGGCAGCCCCATGGGGTCACTTTCCTAAGGGCACTAATCACATTCATGGGGGCTCCACCCTCATGACCTAAGTACCTCCCAGAGGTCCCACCTCGTAATACCATCACAGCAGGGGCTGTATTTCAACAAACAAATTTTGGGTGGGACACAAACATTCTGTCCATAACAGTAACCCACTGATTAGCACACACTTTATTGTCATTCCTCCCTTCCATGTCACACATAATGCTCCTTCCTTCTGCCTCCTTGGATGACCCCCAAGTCAACTACTGGCACTCAAACCTTTGCCTCAGGTTCTGCTTTCAGGAGAATTCAAACTAAGACACCCACTCACTGCCCCCAACATGCCTCCCAGACACTTGCCAGGGCTGCTCTGTGTGGGTGACAAGCACATCCCTAAACAGCTCTAGACCCCAGACTTCTTGACCTTCACCTCCCAGAAGCCATCAGGCTTGGGAAACAGCAGCCAAAAGGAAAATATCAATGCGATGGACTTCGTACAACATTTAAAGTTCTTCATGCAAAGTAAGAACACAGTACATAGGCCCTGGTAACTGGAAGTGGGAGTTGAGCAGATGGTGGGGAGATAAAAAGATTGGTTTTGGATGGGTGTTTTTGGTGCCTGAGTGATATCCTGGTGGAGTTTCCAGTAGACATTGGTTATCAGTTTCTAGAATTCAGGAGATAGAGATTTAAAAGACATAAAACTATTAGTGGTATTCAGAGTCATGTGCATGAATGAAATCACTCAAGGTGAATATTTAGAGCAGAAGAAAAGCTAAAATTTGACTGTGGTGATTTGAGAAAGTGGGTGTTTAGTGGTAGTGCAATGAAGGAACTTCTATTTTCCCTTTAGACAACTTTTTGTTCTTTATTGAGGTATGATTGACAAATATAGTTGCAAGATATTTAAAATGTCCTTCGTGACAATTTTATACACATACGAGGGCTGTCCAGAAAAACTCTAGCCATTGTCAATATAACAAGAACAGTCACATGGCTGCAGACGTTGCAGAAAACCCTCATAGACACTGTGAAAGGGTTCCCCTCATCTAGTAGTTAATTATCCCATCCATCCTCCTATATTTTTTCTTCTTTTCTTGTTGTTACTGTTTTTGGTGAGAACATTTAAGGTCTATTCTCTTAGCAAATTTTAATTATACAACGCAATGTTATCGACTACAGCCCCATGTTTTACATTAGGTCCTTAGACCTTATTCATCTTACACTTGGAAGTTTGTACCCTTTTACCAAACCTCTCCTTATTTCCCCCACCTCTCAGCCCCTGGCTACCACTGTTCTACTCTGCTTCTGTGAGTTTGACCTTTTTATATACACTTTTGGTTTCTTGTTTATACATATTTATCTGCAGTAGAGAGAGACAGCGTGCCAAAGACAGGGGCAGAGAGACGGCACGTTGTGTCTCCCCCTGCCATCCTCACAGCACCGGGAGGAGGGGTGCAACTCCCAGCACACGCCCCAGCTCAGCGGCAGGTTCGTTTCATCCTCTTAATGTTTTCCATGCCAGGCTTGCCCAGCACTGCAGACATTGCATGCCATGGGGTTTGCTCAAGGAGGCAAAGAGGGCTTATTTGTTCTTTATAGTCACCACCTGACAGTTGCCAAGTCCCCCTGGGCTGTTTCGGAGGGCAGTTCCCAGAGACGGGCATCAGTCCGCTTTCCTGCGGGCGAGTGCCACCTATAAAACTCAGGCTGGGACGCCGGCTCCACCAAAGCCTTGTCCACCGTGAAGAGAGGCCCACCCGTGGTCCTGGCAGGCGGCCAAGGCCAAGACACAGGGATGGAGGAGGGAGGAGAAAAGTGGGTGTTGGGTGCATACGGCTCCCCATTCTGCCACCACCAAGACTGGCATGGTCCTTGGCTAAAATACCCCTTCTCTGCGTCATCTGTAAAATGGAAATAATTGCACATACATTTCAGCCTCTTTGAACAAAAGTCACATATGAGGTGCTATATTTGAAGTTTGTTTTTGTAACTTGTTAGGTGCTGAACGTACTGACAAGAGATTGTGATTATTAATATTTCTCTGTCGTCACCGGGAATAGCCTGCTCCCAAGCACAAGGATTCATGAGGATGTCCCTGAAGGTCACCAATCCATGAATCCCAAACTTCAGCCAATTGTGAACCATCTTCACAATTTGCACCTTTCCCTGAGAAATACTGCTTTTGCCATTGACTCAATGTTTTTATTTAAACCACAGCCCCTATTTCTCAGCAGCCTAAGCAAGTTATGTCAGGAAGACCTTGACACAAGGGAGCGGGGCCAGCCCTGCTGACCCTGACGTCATTCTGCGGTGAACACCCTGCCGCCCTCCTCACGCCTCCCCTAAACACATGCAAAGAAGAGATGAAATGAAAATGAAGGCTGCTTGTCCAAATCCACTCTCCAAATGGCGAGACAGGAATAAAATGTTTTTCTCGCTTTTATGTTATTTTGATTATTTATCAATGTTTTATTTTGCATGTCCATCAGCCTGACCCCTGACATTTGCCATCCGGGGCACAAACAGAAATAGAGGCCCATGAATTATGTATGTAAATACTTAGAAGTCGAAAATCAAGGTAACAGGCTGCTAAAAATATGCATTTTCTCCTCCAGCCTTGACAAATACCATCTTCAGGATGAGCTAGAAATATTGTTGAGCCTTAAAAAGAAAGGAAATTCTGACACATACTACCACATGGATGAACCTTGAGGATGTTACATTAAGTGAAATAAGTAAGCCAGGCACAATAAGACAAATACAGTATTATCCCACTTCTATGAGCTACCTAAAGTAGTCAAAATCATGGAAACGGAAAATGAAATTGTGGTTGCTAGGTACTGGAGATGTGAAAATGAGAAGCTATTGTTTAATGGGATGGGTAGAGTTTCAGTTTCATAAGAATTACAGAGATGGATGGTGGTGATGGTTGCACAACATTATCAATTTATTTAACACCACTGAACTGTATGCTTAAAAATGGTGAAGACAGTAGGTTTTAGGTTATGTTTATTCTACACGTTTTTTTTTTTTAATTAAAAAACACAAATTTATGCCTGGTCTTCCTGACCTGGAAGACCAAGTGTAAATTCTTGCTCCTATTTTGTGCTACAAATGATGATGTAGGAAAGCAAGTGCCAGTCCCTGGCACCAAGTCACTCCCTCGTGTCCTGTGCCACCCTCCCGAGTGCAGAAGATACTATATGATCCTATTTATGTAAATAACATTCTTGAAATTCCACCCCATGCTGAAAAACACAGATTTGTCATATTTGGTTACTACTCAAGTTAAAGCTGCCCAGAACATTTTTTAAAAGCATTTTAATAAATTCACCCCTTCCTCCATTCTTCAAAGGGAAGTGAGGCTCTTTAATGAAATTAAATGGAAAAGCAGAATGGAACAGCCAAAGAAGAAAAAAATAAATAAAATGGAGGGTATAGGGGAGGATGGGAGGAAAAGAGAAGGAAAGAAGAGGGAGGCGGAGCAGAACTAAAACTAGGTTGTAACCCCTGCCACTCGGTAGGTTCTTTTCTTCAGGTTAGTGGGCAGCTGCACACACTAACCCAGAATGGTATCTTACAATGAGATGATACAGTGTTTTTTTTATTGAGGAGAAATTCACATAAAATTAACCACTTACATTCACAATGTTGCACAACCACCAACTCTATATAGTTCTAAAACATTTTTATGCCCCAAACGAGAACCTCATATCCATTAAGCACTCACTCCCCATTACTCCTCCCTCAGCTGCTGGCAATCGTCTGTCAGCTTTCTGTCTATCTGAATATTATGGATGTTTCACATGAAAGGGGTACATGACCTTTTGTGCCTGGTTGCATTCGCTTAGCAGAATGTTTTCAAGATGCATTCATGTTGTAGCATGTATCTGTGCTTCACTGCTTTTTATAGCTGAATAATATTCCACTGTGTGCATATCCTACAGTTGGCTTATCCAGCCATCTATTGATTTGTTTTGCACATTTAGGCTGTTTCCCCATTTCTGCCACTGTGAATCGTGTTGCCATAAATGTGATGTATATGTATTTGGTTGAGGACCTGTTTTCAACTCTTAGGCATATACACCTAGGAGTAGAATTGCAGGGTCATTTCGTAATTTTATGCTTAATTTTTTGAGGATGTTGTTTTAAGCTTCTATTCGTGGTAACTTGTTATGTAGAATTACAAAATATGTACATCTTTCTTTTACCTGATTTTTAAATTTTTTACATTCATGTCAAAAAAACAACATGCTCAATTACTTTAATTACTGCTTCTTTATATTTTTCATAAATATAGTGACAATTGTCCAGTGACTTCCCACCATGCCAAATGAGGGTTAAGCCCTCTTAATTCCCAAGCACAGCTTCATCCGCCCAGTTTATTATGTGGTAATTTTGGTTAGATTATGTGGTGCTTACATTATTAAAACAATCATGTAAAATAAATAAAATAATAAAACTTTCATGTAGTTAAACTATGTAGTTAAACTTCCCTGCACAGCATTTTGTTTTCCCTGACATTAATGATTTTAAATCCAAGCTTTACATTTGCTTCATTTTCTTTCTTTTTTTTTTTTTTAATTGTTAAATTTATTGGGGTGACATGCAGTTGTTTCATTTTCTATGTACTTATTACTGCTTCAAAAAATAACAAACACTTTGTCAATGGTTGAAATAGTATATCCTCTCAAAACTTTCAGACACACTAGGCATCCCATCAGCTTTAAAAGAAGTTTCGCCCAGAGTCTTCTGACCTGCTGTACCCTGAAGTGGTTGCTCTTTATGCCCAATGCCCAGCTGACAACATGGGTTTAACTTCTGGGTCATCCTGAAATTTGCCTCTCTTTTGTGTTGGAGTTCTTGTTCCCTGGGTCACATGTATTTTCTCCTTACCTGGCTACTCCATCATTCACAGTGCAGGATATTCTCCAGTTAATTTCCTAAGAAAGGTTCCCTGGAGGGAAACAAATGTTATTATTTGACCTTCACATTTCGCTTATAGTTTGGCTGTGTAGAAAATTCTAAATTGGAAATTATTTTTCCTCAGAATTTTCTGCATTCTAGTGTTCTGGTTTTTGGTGCACAATGACTAGATTTAAACACTGGTTCAAACAAAAACATGTACATGAATGTTCAGATCAGCAACATTCACAATCACCAAAAAATGGAAACAACCTCACACCCATCAAATGATGAAGAGAAACAAAATGTGGTTTATTCACACAGGAATGTTATTTGGCCATAAAAACGAATGAAGTACTGATACATGTAACAACGTGATAAATGTTCTGGAATGGGATAGTGGGGATGGTTGCGCCATAATGTGAATGTACTAAATACCACGGAATTGTACCCTTCGAAATGGTTAAAATGATAAAAATTTATGTTACGTGAATTTTACCTCAATTAAAAAAGTAACTGGGACATTTGCTAAAGTTTGGGATGTGGCACTCTAGTGTTATTGTTGAAAACGTTGAAGCCACTTTCATTCCCAATGCTTTGTATGTGGCCTATTGTTTTCCTTTGGAAGTTTCTAGAACCTTCTCTTTGTCTCTGGCATTCTGTAATTTCACAAGCTGTGCTGGATGTTCATATTCACCCATTATCCATCCTACTCGGCATTCAGGAAGACTTTTCAACCTGAAAAGCCATGGCCTTTGGTCCTGAGAAGTTTTCTTACATTTTTCATTGATAATTTATCTCTGTATTTATCTCTTTATCTCTGTCTCTTTCTGAAGCTTCTGTTGCTCACATAGTGGACCTTACCAGCTGGCCTTCAAATGTTCATATCTTTTCTCTCTACGCATCCTTCCTGTTCTTTTTACACTACTTGCTGAGCAATATCTTCAACTTTATTTTCCAAGACTTATCTTCAAATTTTTTATTTCTGCTATCATGTTTATAGTTTCCTAGAGCTTTTGCTTATTTATTTTGAATGTTTCTTTCTTTAATGTCAGTTCTGAGGATAGCAGAAAAAATTTACTGTTCTGAAATGTTTCTCCTCCAATAAGCTGTTTGTGCCAAGGTTGTTCTTTTCGTATGCTTATTTTTTGCTCTCTCTCTTTCATGTTAGAAGTTTTCTCCAGATGCCTGCTAACTCTTGTCTGTTCATGTTTACAAGTGGGCACTAAATAGTCTGTACCATTTTAAATGGAACAGAAAACAACAGTACTATTCCATTTCAACCAGTACGTATGGTTAACCTATTTACACATCCTCCTTGGCCCTGAATTTCCTGCAATGATAAGGATGTCTCTTTACCTCCTGGTACGGGATGTGGGGTGGGGAGGGTTGTAGGGAAGTACCTTTCACATGGGAGACTCATTTCCTGCTTTCAGGAATATAGAAAAGAGGTTCAGCGCACCAACTGAAGTAACTTTAATTCAAAATAATTACTATGACTATGCCAAAAGGGCATATTTGACGGTGGCTAATTTTGCTCCCCCCACAAAATCTAGACATTGATAGAAAAGGTGCTACAACCACTGATGTCTCTGCAGGCTCCACAGTGACGGGCCCTTTAGTGGGTTCATCGTATTTGTTGAGTGAACTTCGGACGGAGTGAAGAATGAATGTACAAGTAGATGAGTGGATTGTGAGCACCCCAAGTAAGAACGCAGTAAGCTCTGAGTGCTTTACAGACTCAGCAGCTTCTAGGTCCTGATGATGTTTCATAGATGGGTCGATGCATGAACAGGGAGACACCTGGACCTGGGGGTTGGGGGTGAGGCCACCTCCACCCTGCGGACTTGCCCTGCAGCTTCTGGCCCACAGACATTGGGCAATGACGACGGTCTGAGAGCAAGCGCCTCCCTCCCCGAGTTTGAACTCTGGCTGTCTATGTCACCATGGTTATTACTTGGAGCATGAGGTGATACAGTGATGAGTTAGTTAGAGCTTACAGTCTTTTATTAGTTGCCCTATGACTTTGCCCAGGGGTGGGAGGGAGCAGCATCGTCCACTTTACAGCCCAGGTCTAGCTCTGGTGGGTCCTTCTGACTCACTGTCCTATGAGGATGAATTCTTAAGACAATGCAGGTGACTCAGGGCCTAAGCACACAGGGATCATACGTCCAGCTGGCTGCTCAGGCCTTGGTGTTCACCCATAGCTGGTGCCAGATCTGCAGTGGCTGGAGCCACAGGACTCTGGAAATGAGGGTTTTCAGAGCCAAAGAGCAATGGGCTGCCCCAACCCCTATATTTTTCTGGCCCATGGCCTCAGCCCTCTCCCCTGTGATTTTCAGCTTAAATTTTTCTCTGGAAGGACAGAACTAGAATCCTAAAGAGGAAGCGTATTCTCAGCCAGCAGTTCTCAGACATTTTGGTCTCAGGGCCTCTTTAAACTCTTAAAAACTTGGGGAAGCCGGGATGGCTCAGTGGGTTAAATGCTCACTTTGCAGCCCCAGGGATCGAGGATTGAATCCCAGCCCAAGCCCGTGTGGACCCATATGCTGAACTGGGGAGTGCCCCCAGTTCGGTTCTCACCAGGGTGAGACCCCAGCCCAGTTCCTGTCCTGTGCAGCCCTGCACACCTGTGGAATGAAACTATGTGGGAAAACCAATGATGTGCAACTATGGAGACTGATCTGGGCCCTCCCCCTTCTCTCTGTCTCTGTATCTCTATCTCTCTGTATCTCTCTCTCTCTGTCAAAAACAATAAAAATAAATCTTAAAAAATAAAATAATAAACTCTTAAAAACTTAACTAAGAATCCCAAAGAACACCAGCTTCCATGGGTTATATTTATGAATATTTACCAATCTGGAAATTAGCACTGAGAAACTTACAAAATGTTTATTCATTAAGTTATTTAAAAACTAATAAACCCATTATATCTTTTTTTTTTTAAGATTTATTTTTTATTGTTTTTGACAGAGAGAGAGATACAGAGACAGAGACAGAGAGAAGGGGGAGGGCCCAGAACAGTCTCCATAGTTACACATCATTGGCTTTTCCATATCGTTTCATTCCACAGGTGGGCGAGGGGCTGCACAGGGCAGCAACTGGGCCGGGGTCTCACCCCGGTGAGAACCCAACTGGGGGCACTCCCCAGTTCAGCATATGGGTCCACATGGGCCAGAGCCGGGATTCAATCCTCGGTCCCTGGGGCTGCAAAGTGAGCGCTTAACCCACTGAGCCATCCCAGCTTCCCCTACCCATTATATCTTAAAACCAATAACGTATTTATTAAAAATAACTATATTTTCCAAAAACAAAAGGTACAAAAAGTAATATTAGTGACATTGTTTTACTTTTTTTTGCAAATGTCATTAGCCATATAGAAGGTTTAATAGAAAAATATCTGCTTTGCATTCAATTTTTTTGCAATATTATATATCATGTAGTCTCTGAAAAACTCCACTGTACACTCATTTAAAATAGTGTGCAATGAGCTAAAGGGAGCATCATGTAAACACAATATGTAGTGAAACAAAAAGGTCAGGTTACAAATCCTCTTCTTTGTACAACAGGAGTTCTGTAAATTTATTTACCGATCATGTAGGCTTTCTTTCTCTGCGTTGCTTGGATTTTCTACATGAGTTATTAGCTTTATAGTTAGGACAACAATGGAACTATTTTTAAAGCATCTGTTTAGTCCACAGGCATGGATTGCAATTTGTGAAGGACCCCCCATGTGCCAGGCATTGTGGTTCAGGTGACACTGAAGCATCCTGAGTTGCCCCTGTCGTTAGATCCTGTCTGCCGTCTCTAGGCTGATCATTTAGAATCAGAGAGTGTTGGAATGTGTAGCTCATGCCCTTATTTCACAGATCAGAGCTCTGAGGCCCAGAGAAGGTAACTGACTCTCAGAGGGTCACACACCAGTCTGGCCCAGAGACAACAGAGCCCTGTCTCCTGGCTGTCATCCCAAAGCCTCTATAGCCCATCTACACTGCTGTCCCCTAAATCTGAGCATGACCTGTTGTGTGGGTTGTTAGGGGTGCAGGGGGGAGGGTTCTGGAAGCCCCAGTCTGGGCAAACCTGAGATGAAAGATAAAAGGTCCCGTAATGAGGTGTCATTAGTGGGGAGGAGCGTGGCCCTGCACAGGCAGAAATGTGACTTTGGTAGGGCCCTGGTCTGTTCCTTTGAGAAGTTTGCTCTGCATCAGACTGGCAAACAACAGCCTTCTGCCACTTTCCCGTAAGAAGTTCAACCACATCGAACAGTTGGGGGTGTTTATACACTTTCCTGGACGCTTGGGTGCTCACAGGAGCAATGGCCCACGGACAGCCCACAGCCCACTGCCCACCCTCCTGCCCCTGTCTCAGGCAGTCTACCCACTCCTACTTTCCCTCTCCTGGCTGGCCCAACTCCACCTCACCTCTGATGAGGGGTGTGGGCCACCCAGGTCTCCCCTCAAGGCCCTTTCCAGCAAAGAGAAACTTGCCTCCCCCTCCCATGAAAATTTCCTCTATCTCATTCCTCACAAGGCTTTAGAAGCTTTGAGGTCAAGAGGCTTTGAACCCTGGAATCCTAGACATTGAACTAGAACGGCCTGTAAGAACACCTTGGTCCAGTCCCTCTAGGCTACACGTGGAGAAGCCGGGGTTCTGGGAAGAGAGAGGCCTTGCCCAAGGTCACAGGGTACCTGTGGCGGCCCGTCTCTAAGTGCCAGCTGGAGCCAGCTCACAAAGACCGGTAGCCTTGTCTTAGAGTCTTTTTGTTATGCACCTTCTCCCAAGAGCCTAGGTGGACATCACTCCTGGCAGTTGGGTTGTCACAGGGAGGACCTACAAGAAGTCCAGAGAACAGAAGACCCTGCAAGAAATTAGGCAGAGACTCACCTCTCCAATTTCAGCGTAGATTTAACTCAGGCGGATGGACAAGCTCAGGAACGGTCTAACCCCCAAAGTGCAGGTGAGAAGAGAGGAGGGACGGGCGAGCCAGGCTGCCTAAGAACGCAGGCCCTGGGCAGGAGCTATCCCAGTCCCCCTTCATGCTCCCCACCCAGGGGTCATTGTCTTCATTTCACTAAAGCTCAGCAAGCAGCGCAGACCTAGCCGATGTCACAGGCTGACCAGTGGCAGGAGCCGGTCTTCAAATCCAGGCCTGTGTGGGTCTAAATATTTGTTTCTCTGAAACTCGGGGCTCCTGAATGAAGGCTGAGTCTGCTAGTGGGTGTGGAGAGTGTGCAGCTGGGGGTGGCATGGAGGGGAGTATGTTCCACGAAGAGGAACATGGGACTTTGCCGCTGAAGATGCCTCTGAAACCCACACAGAAGAGAACTGTGGCCCCTGGAACGTTCTCATCTCATCCGGCAGGAGAGAAGACAGCCCCGGACTGACCGCCACGCGGCCTGGGTCTTAGTCCCAGCTCTGCCCCTTATAACCATGTATCGTCAGGGTCCCCGCTCTGAGTCTCCATTTTCTCCCTTGTAGAGAATAGCTGAGCATAATAAACCTAATTCCCTCCTACTTTCCTCTCCTTCCTCCTCTACTCCTCACCAGGCTCTGACCTTTCGGGGCCTCAGTTTCTCCCACAGAGAATTTGGAAGGCCTCTTGGCTGAAGCCACTCCCACACCGGACACCTTCAAGGTACAAACCAGGGCAATTACTGGGTGACTCGGTGTCTGGTAGGTGTCACTGCTGGGGTGAAAAGGGCCACACCTCCTCCTGAATTCTGTCCTACCGAAGAGTGTTCTAAGCTCCGTCTGGTTAGCGTGGCTCTGGCTGGCGGCTGCAGCACGCCGTCCTGACGGTCCGCACACCGCCGCGCAGAGGAAGCAAGGAGTCAGGCCCGCCCTGGCATGGCAGGTGAGTAGGCAGGGCCTGGGGCCTCGGGACCCGGGGGCCCCAAGAGGAGCTTCAGGAAACGGAGTGTCTGTGGAACGGAACTTTGATCTTTGGGTGGCAGAGATGCACAGTCCCTGAGTTTTCCTTGTGCTCCTGAGGACATGGGGACCCAGAGATGGAAAGAGCCGGCCCCAGATCAGCCAGCAAGCCCATGGCAGAGCCTTCCTGGGCTGGGGCCGGGCCTTCCCACACACCTGAGCTGGAGGAGGGGGCAGCAGACAGGGAAGAGCAGCAGAACTGCCATCTCACCCCCCACCCCCCCACCCCCCCCACCTCACCCCACCCCACCCCACCCCCGGTGCACGATGTGCCTCCAGAAACACTTCTGGACGGAGCTGGGGATTGGGAGCTGAGTGAGTAGGAGAGAGGGGCCCCTTAAGCTGCATACTCCTCCGGTTCCCAGCCTGAAGACTTGAGGGTAAAAGAACTATGTGACCTTGAGCAAGACTATTTACCCTTGGTGCCTCTACTTTCTCGTCTGTATAATGGGAATTATATAAAAATCCTCTCACAGGCCTGCTGTGAGGAGTTGATGAGACCACGTGTGTCATTCTCCCTACCATCTTCACGGGGTCCTTGTAGACAGTACACTCAGAAACGTGCCTCCCCTGTCGCTGCTGTATTGTGAGGAGCTAACTCCTCTCCCAGAAATGCGCTCCTGCGATAACAAGTTACATGTTTTCTACCAACTCTGTGCTAGAAGTTGGGGTCCAGTGATGAGCAGGGCTCCTACTCTGATAGGTCTTTAAAGGATGTTTCTAATTCTGGGCCTCCTGTTTTCAATTGTTCTGCATCATGCGACAATTATATGAGTCAACTCATTCATTTTTTTACCTTGAAAGGCAGGTATTTTCATTTCCTTGCCATATTAGAACTTCCTCTCTTACTCTCCCTGAGCGGACATTGCTGCTAACATCCGGGGCCCACCTGGCTCTTGGGCTGGGCTGCTCCCTGAGGACCCAGACTCATCACCACAGCTCACTCCCCCGACTCCTCCGTTCCCAGAGCCGGGGTGGCTGCTGACTGTCAGCCTGCGTCACAAGGGACTGCCTTTGCTTCTTTTGGCGTCTGCTTTTCAGGGCCCACCTCGAAGTCCTCCTCTTCCCTCACAGCCTTAAATTTGACTGCGTGTAATTGCTGAGAAAAGTCAGTGATGAGGGTTCCAATGTCAAGCCTGTTACTAACTTGCTGAGGGACCATTCCTCTCTCTGAACCCCCGTTTCTCCATCTGTACATCAGGGTTAGATCCATCACACCTAGCATAAACACTGGCTGTTAGTCTCCCGGGCTTCTTAGGAATGTGCTTCTCGGAGCCATAGACCAAGCCTACTATGCAATCTGTGCGTGAGTGACTGCGACCTAGGATCCTGGGTGGAAAGTGTGTGGCCTGCAGGCTGTTCCTCCTCTGTGGGTAGCAGACATCACTAGCTGACCCCCTGCTGAGCCTGGATGTGGCCCTGGAATGCTCCTCCACCTATTTTACCAGTTGATCAGTGTTAGCAAATGAAATAAGACTGTTTTGCCATTGTTGAATGATAATAATCCTTTGCCCCAGAAGTTCTGAGAATCAAGAATACAATGCGGGGTTCGCTCGAGCTGGGACGTTGGGATAGAGTTGGTGGGCCACTGTCTGCTGGTGAGAGAGAGACCAGCAGCTTCCAACAGGACCAGGAAGGAAAGGGAGATGGGGCAGTGGCCCCAGGCAATTCCCCAATTAAGCACTGAACCGTGGAGGTCAGGCGCCCATGATGCACACTGAGCATAAGCTCATAATGGGCCCATTAAAATCCAATTATGTCGAGTCTAGAGTCTGGGAGATGTTGCTGGCTTCAGCAAAGCTTTCTGGGCTCAGCTCCACGGGGTGCCATGCCCCGGCTGGGACAGAGGCCTGGGGAGGACAGCATCGTCAGCTCTTTAGTGTCACCCAAGAGCAGAGGAGGAACAGCTGGGGTGAGCTAGGGCTGGGGACGGGGGAGGCGATTTCTGGGCACAGACCATGTCCTCCAACTGGGGTTCTTCCTTAGGCTGATGTCTGGCGCCAGCTGGTGAGCAAGCGAGCTGGAGAAGAAAAGATGAGGTTGGCAGAGATTAGGGGTAGGGGAGTGGTAGGCAGGGCCAGGTTGTGAGGGACCTCAAAGGCCAGTATATCGTTGTGGGTTTGATGGCTCTCGAGCAGGGGACATGACATGCTTACTCTTGTGCAATTGGAAAAGTCCCTTCCCTCGACGGAGCCTCAGTCTCTCCACAGTAATGTGATAGGATGGACTGAACTGGACGACCTGAAAATGTTCCAAGGCTGTTCGTGTCCATCAGTAATGTAAGCAAGAGGCAAAGAGGGGAGAGTAAAAAGAAAAACAATGTCTCTAGGAATTGGGAGGGGACCCAGGTGGTGAGGACGTTTAGGGAGGGAGGAGGTGACAACAGCCAAACCCCATCTCCTGACCTTGTCCCTGAAGACCCCACTGTGCTAAGTACCTTTAAGGAGGGAGCCCATTCGCCGTGCCTGAAGCTTGTTGTCCTAGAATATTTAGGGATATCTTCTTTCACTCTCAGAATTTTCAGATTTAGGTGACGCATTTTCTCATTGCCTTATTTATGATCATTACCGTACTTCATCCTCCCCAAAACCCTATGAGGAAGGCATTATTATTGACACTTTTCAAGGAAAGGAAATCCAAGCCTCACAGAGGTCTGCTGACTTATCCAGAGCCACACAGCCAGTAAGTGGAAGAGTCGGGATAACCATGATTGGCAGAGCCCTGACATGACGGTCAGTGCTTGTGCAATGCTGACGATAAGAATATCGGTAATAACACACATTTACTGAGGACTGAATGGGTGGCAGTACTGTTCTAAGTACTTGGTATGAATTATTTTGTTTACTCCTCACAACTCAAGGAGGCAGCTGCTTTCATCACCCCCACTGTCACCATGAGACTGAGGTTCAGTGAGGTTCAGCCACATGCCTCAGGCCACACAACCAATAGCAGCAAAGTCTGCAAGTAGCCGCAGGGAGAGAGACCGAAAGGAGGGCGGCAGGGCTGGAGAGGCTGAGTGGCTTTGGGTGGGAAGGTACTTGGAGAGATGCTCTTACCACATCCCTCTGTCCCTGTGTCTGCAGGAGCGAGGGAGGCAGCCTCAGGCCTCGGGTTCATAGGCTTTGAACTCAGAGCTAGGAGCTCAGGGGCATAACCCGAGGGTGGGGGCCTGATAATCTCATCCATTCTATCTTTGGGCCTCGGTACGCTGTCAATCCCAGGGGTCCCATCCCTTCTCTGGTGCCCACGAGGTGCTGAGTGACAACCCTCCCATCAGCAGGCTCCGGGTGGGAGTGGCGACTGCTATGAGGAAGGGCCAACAGGAGTCCTGGAGGGGATTAGGGGCCTTGAATCAGCAAACCACATGCTATCCAAACCCTAGGAGTCCTTCTGGGTCATTTCATAGATAAAAACAGATGGGGCCCAGAAAGAGAATGCCACCTCGCCTGGTCCCACGGGGAGCAGTGGCAGGTCAGCCTGACTGGACCTGAGGCCACACGCTCCACCTGCCTCCCAGGTCAGGAAGGAAGGGCTGGTTTTGAAAGGTGACGACTTGAGAGAGAGGGATTATGGGTGGGTGGGGAGGCTGGGGTGTGAGCACCGATCCTTGAGGGTGTGCCAGGAAGCTGGTGAGCATCAGCTCCCCTTTTCACACCCTCATCCCAGCCAAGGGACAGGGAGGGACATTCATTCATTCATCCAACCAACATTCGCCGAGCATCTACTATGCCCTGTGCCCTGAGCCACTTGAGCCTGGTTCTATGAACTCAGAGAGAATGAGCCCCAGGCCTCACTTTCAGGGGGATCGCAGTCCAGTGGGGGAGAGAAACATGGAAGCAAACTATAACCTGGCTTCCTTGATTGGGGACAGTCCATCTCAGATAGCAGAATTCAAGCTGAGGACGTAGAGGGGAGAGTGGGTTTATTGTGCTGAGGTGTCTGGAAATAGCCCACATGGCCCTCTGTCTCCTGCCTTGGGCTGCTCTACTGGGCAGCTGTCCTGCCCCATGCCCATCATTCCCCATGGGGGCTGGGAGGATGCTGGCTAGGCCAGAATTATCTGACTCTCCAGAACAGTTGCTTTCCCCTCAGCAGGATCCTGGGCTGAAAATCCACCCTCAAATACCAGGTCATGGGGGTGTGATGCTGATGATTACAGTTGACTTAGATCACCCAAAAAAGCAGCTCTGGGACAAGTCACACAAGAGCCAGAGCAGGGACCTCCTGGGATAGGCCAGGTGTGGAGTTGGTGGGGTGGCAGCTTGGGATTTCTTGGTACTAACTCTGTGAAATTAAAGGATCCAAAAAGCAGGTATGTTCTGTGCTGGTAACAGAGGGGCAGAGTGGAGACAAATGGCATAAATGGAGCAAGAATAAAGACTTTGGTTCAGCAGAAGGACTTTATAACATCTAGGTGGTGGATGAGCTGCCTCTCAGAGGCATGCAGGCTGGAACCAGGACCAAGTATCCACTAAGAACTTGACCCTGGACAGGAAGTTGAGAGAAACAGTCTCTGAGATTCAGGGTTAATGATGATAATGGCTGTTCTGACTCATCCCACCCTTCTTACCACCCTGTGATGAGGCTACAGATGCTGGGGGAGGGGCTGGGAGGTCGGGGGTGGGGGGTGGGGGTGCTGTGATAGGGAAAGGGGAAGCCAAAGTGGAATTCTCGGGGCATGAACCCATGGCCCAAGGTCCAGGAACCCTCCTCACGTCCTAAACCCCCTTACAAGCCCCCTGGGGCATCCCAGGGCTGAGATAATTACCATCCAATAACTTCATCTCCTGCTCCTGACTCATCCCTTGAAAAGAAGCACAACTGTGTCCTGTTCTGGCCTGTCCCCACGTCTCATGGCTTGATTCCATGGCCTCTGTCTCCACTGTACCCTCTGGCAAGAAGTCCCTTCTTTCCTATCTCTAGATCTTAGTTTCTGTCAGGAAAATGGAGAGCTGGGCTTCTTATGGGGCTTCCAGGTGCTGCTCTTAGAGTAGTCAACCCTGTGTACAAGGTAAGTGGGGTTTCTGGCTGTGTTTTCAGCCTCAACAGAGGTCACCTGAGCTCTGAGAGGTCTCTTCCTGCCCAAGAACAACTGGGGCCAACTTGGTGGGAAGGCTACAGTCCTCCTTTCAACTGTGAGGAAAACTTCCTCAGTAGGCAGGAGGTTAGGGGCCCCATTCTCTTCCTCCCGAGAGGTTCCTCATATAAAGATACGCACCTCTTCCCCGGTTCCATATACCAAGCAGGGCTCAGAGGAGCCACCTTTGTCAGTCCACAAAACTCTTGTTATTCCTTCCCCCAGAGAGCACGTACCTTAAGCCTTCAAGTAAGTAAAGGAGAGCTGAATAAAACCTGCTCTTAGCTGACTTTCACCATCTCTTGATATAGGAAAAGAACCTTTATATCTGAAATCCTTCCTCACTGCGGCTACACAAAAAATTGCTCCAAGACACTGGCTGAAAACGATATTATGATTTATTATTGTTGCCACTCACAAATCTGATGCTGGGCTTGGTTCGGCCAGGCAGCTTCAGCCCACCATCATTGCAGTCTGACTGTGCCTTGCGTGAGTTAGCCTGGGAAGGAACAAAGTGCCGTTCTGTTTTAGCCACAAGTCGTCCCAGATTCAGGGGGAAGGAATACATATTCCACTTCTCAATGAGAAGCGTGTCAACTTCATACTACAAGAAAAGTACGCGGGATGGGAGATACTAGTGCAACCATCTTTGGAAGATGCGCTCTGCCACTCCCCTCATCGAAAGGTTATATGAAGGTTCTGGAGTCTTTCACAAGCCACACATTCGGGCCATCTCTCTCCAGACCCTGGCCCAGATGACCACCGCTCTGATGTGCGTGGACCAAGCCCGTGTTGTGTTTGAGAGTCTGGGACTTCTGGGTTTGTGATTCTGCTGGGGTCAAAAGGCCATGGCAGCATCGCCTCGGGGTTCCAAACAAGCACAGCCTCTAGAGCCAGAGCCCCAGCTCCATCACCCACAGGCTGTGTGACTCGGAGCCTCAGTTTCCCCTCAGGGAAGTTGGGCTAATAATAGCACCTTATCACATGGTTTATAAAGATTAAATGAGCTAATGTTTATAAAATACTGAGAAAAGTGCTTGTTTCATGGGAAGTTTTATTGAATAAAACCTATCCAACAACCCAGCCAAGAACTACTGAGCACTTACTGTATACTGAGCACCAAATACAATAGGGCCAAGAGCCCTGTGGCAGGTGCCCGGGCAGGGGGTACTTGATGATATTAACTTTAACGGTTCTCATGTGTAACAGACTGCATTTCACAGGTTGGGCGCATCAGTATATATCTCATCTCACATGGTATTCTTCCAGTGTGACATTGACCCATTTTCATCCCAGGGTGAGGTGTGTTCCCTCCCCTTGAACCTGGGAAGGCCTTTGTAACTGCCTTGGCCGATAACATCCAGCAGAGAGGAGAATGTAACTTTGGAGGTTAAGCCATAAAGGGCATTGCAGCTTCCACCTTGTTCTCCTGGATCCCTTGATCAGAGGGAAACCAGGCGTCACACTGTGATGACACTTTTCAGTTTGAGATACACCTGCTCTTGTACTGGACTGTCAGTTGCCTGGCAGCAGGGCCAATGTCTATTTCATGGGCTATTGAGTCTGCAGCGTGCAGCACAGTGCTTGACACCTGAATGAGTGAACCCCCCAATAGATGGAGGGAGAGGATGCTAGGGTTGAGGCTGCATATGCTGCCCACATCTCCCCTGGAGACGGCCCATCCGGTTCAAGACAGCCTCAATGCCCCTCCACAAGCAAGACTCACTTGTCACACTTCAGACCAGCCCGGGCCCGCTTTTATATGTTCTTTCAGCTCCATGACTTTTCCTTGATAGTATGTATCAGAATGGGAATTAGTTATTTGTGGGCTCACCTATTTAGGTGTCACCCTTGCTTGTCTGGACTATAACAACTAACATTTATTGGGCTCTCGTTCTTGGGGCTATAAATGACAGGCAGTTATCCTCCACTCTACAGAAGAGGCAACTCAAGTACAGAGAGGTCAATGAAAAGCTACTTTAGGGGAAGCCGGGATGGCTCAGTGGGTTAAGCGCTCACTTTGCAGCCCCAGGGACCGAGGAACGAATTCTGGTCCTGGCCCGTGTGGACCCATATGCTGAGCTGGGGAGTGCCCCCAGTTTGGTTCACACCAGGGTGAGACCCCAGCCCAGTTCCTGCCCTGTGCAGCCCCGCCCACCTGTGGAATGAAACTATGTGGAAAAACCGATGATGTGCAACTATGGAGACTGTTCTGGGCCCTCCCCCTTCTCTCTGTCTCAGTATCTCTCTCTCTCTCTCTCTCTCTCTCTCTCTGTCTGTCTCTCTCTCTCTGGCAAAAACAATAAAAAATAAATAAATCTTAAAAAAAAAAAAAAAGCTACTTTAATCAGTAGATGACAGCATCGGGATTTGAACCCACCTCAGCAGACCCCAGAGACTGTGCTCATAACCAGCGAGCCACACGGCCTCATTCTGTATCTTTCCAGGAGAAGTCCACATTTATCTTGTTCACCAACACACCCCAGCACCAGACACTGGCCTGACACAGAGAATATACAGTTGATCCTAAAATTTGCGGATTCTGTGTTTGCAAATGGCCTACTCGCGAAAACGTATTTTTAACTCCAAATCAATACTTTTGGCACTTTCATGGTCATTCACAGACAGAGTGGTGAAATATGGAGTCACTTCACATGGCTGTTCCCAACTGAGGTCAAACAAGGTGCCGTTCTGCCTTCTTGTTTCCGCTCTTATAATTTAGTATAAAGTGTCCATTCACAGTTTATTTAGTGGCATGTTTTGGGGGGGGGGTGTTTGTTTGGTTTTGTCTTTTTGTTGGTGATTTTACTGTTTAAAATGGCCTCGAGCATAGTGCTAAAGCACTGCCTTGTGTTCCTAAGCACAGGGAGGCTGTGATCTGCCTTACAGAGAAAACATGTTAAAAAAGCTTCATTCAGGCATGAGTTACAGCGCTAAGGGCCGTGAGTTCAATGTGCATGAATCAACAATACATTAAAGAAGGTGTCTTTACACAGAAACATACATAAAATAAGTTTATGTATTGATCAGTTGATGAAAAAGTTGTGACCAGAGGCTCACAGGGACCTAGCCCTGTAATTTCCCTAGAAGCAATGGTCCAGTAGACAGTAACTCAGTGTTCATGGGAACCATAGAGCATGGCTGCTGCAAATAACCAGAATCTCCTGTACGGGGAAAATGACAGGCTGGTTGAAGGCATGGCTTAGAAACGTGCCAAGGGCTTGGCCTCACCTGTCCTCTCTCCACTCAGGGGTCAGAGTCACTGAAGTGGACTGGCAGTGGCTGAGGAATGGTGCTGCCCACCACACCCAGGAGTACCCCAGCCCTGAGCTGGTGGTTCGCAGGGGCCAGATGTTCACCTTGGTACTGGAGCTGAGCTACCCACTGGACAGCAAGGAGACCCTCACCTTCACGGTGGAGACAGGTAACTGCCTCACCAGCGCCCTCTACTGGTCCGCAGTCGGGAACACTTCTGACCAGCGGTCTGAGACCCACCCTGTGGTCATCAGCCCAGACTTTTCTGGGGAAGCAAGTCCCCTGTAGATGGACTGAGCCCCGAATCCTGGGAGCTTTTGATGGCAGCTTTCTGGGGATGGCTGGGAGGTGCTGGCAGGAGGCGGTGGTACCGACGAGATGACAACTCTGGAAGCCTGAGGAATCCAGGGCTCTTGGTGGGTACAGGAAATCATGAGACACTTTTGGAGTCCAAGCTTGTCTTTCCTGGGCAGACATAAGGCAGACTTTGGTCTCTAAGGGTCCTGCCACGTTTTCCTGGGCCCGGGAGTGGGGTGGGAGTCAGGACAGCTGAGGTTTACCCCTTTTGCCACAGGCCCTCTTGGTCAGACCCTCCCCCAAACAGTGTCCCAGCAGCTCAGGGGGAAGGTTGCACTTCCAGGCCTGTAGCTTTCCCACTTCTCTAGAACTGGGTTTCCCCGGGGCATCGGGGTCTCCTGACTGCCCCTTTTCTGCCAGGACCCCAGGCGTCTGAGGCTCTCCGCACCAGAGCTGTGTTCCAGACCTCGGAGCCGGAGGAGGGAGCTGTCTGGGCAGCAGTGAAGGAGGCTCAGGCGGAGAACACGGTGACTGTCGGCCTCACCAGCCCTCCCAGCGCCGTCATTGGCCGCTACCTGCTGAGCGCCCGGGTTTCCTCTCGCCGCAAACACCGGAACCGGAAGCTGGGCGAGTTTGTTCTCCTTTTCAACCCGTGGTGCCCAGGTAGGGGCTGCGAGTCCCCGGCGCAGGTGTCCCGGAAGCTGTCCCAGAGGAGGGCCCGCGCTCAGAGAGGACCCGGGGGCAGGTTAACGCAGACAGGTCTGTCCAGTGCTTGGCCAGAGCCCAGCCTAAGCAGAGGCGGACCGGGTAGCAGGTGCCACAGGGAGCCTGTGCCAGGGGGCAGGGGTCGGTGGTTTCGGGTGGGCAGGGATGGGGCCTGAGGGCAGGACAGGGAGTGGGTAAGAGCTGGGGAGCACTAATGCCTGCGATGTATGAGGCGCACGTACGTACTGGACTCTGCAGCCGTACTGACATGTAGGGAATGTGAGGCTGCCGGTGGCATCAGGACTCCTAAAGTCCCTGTCTTGGGCCGTTGGGTTTGTTCCCCGCCTGGAGAAAGCCCAGTCCGGTGGAGTGGGTCTTGGCCGCCAGGCAGCCTGGAAGCCCCGCGAGCCCGTCTGGGCCGCTCCCACCCCAGTCAGCCGGCTGGCACCGTCCTGCAGCTGAGCCCTGACGTAGCCCCCTCCCCGGGCCGGCAGGGCCAGAGCCCCAGCCCACGCCGGGCCTGCGACTGCTTTTCAGAGGACGACGTGTTTCTGGCCTCCGAGGAGGAGAGACAGGAGTACGTGCTCAACGACAGCGGGATGATCTTCCGAGGCGTGGAGAAGCACATCCGAGCCCAAGGCTGGAACTTCGGGCAGGTCTCCAGGGGCACAGGACGAGGGCCGGTCATACGAAAAGTCACCCAGGAGCCCTCCTGTCTGCTAGCTTCTTCCCAGGAGGGACAAACTGTCTGACTCCCAGAACAAATTCATTCACTCATTCATTCATTCATTCATCCAGCTACCATTAGTTGGGTCCTTGGGAAGGCAACGTGCTTTGGGTATAATTAGGAAACAGAACAGGTCAGTTCTACTATAGGAAGATAAGTAGCTTAGATCAAGGGTTCTCAGTCGTGAGCATGTATCCGCATCCCTGGAGGGCTCACAGACACACACAGGTGGCCAGGCCCCACCCCCAGAGGGGCTGAATCAGTCGGTGGGAGGGCTGAGAATTTGCATTTCTAACAAGTCCTCCAGGTACCATGGGTGGAGGTAAAGCTGGGAGCAGAGGGTGTTCAGAAGAGCCTGGAGGAAAACGCCACCTGGAAGGCTTCAGGGCTTGGGGGCGGCTGTCCACAGTAGGGCGGAATCGGGACAGGCAGAGGGAAGACCAGACAGCAGCGTGGAGGTGAGAATCGGAGTAGCTGCATTCTGCTAGAGGAGCTCTGTCAGCCCGCGCTCCACGTGAGCAACCACACGGCTGGCGAGGCAAGTTAAGGACCTTGACCGTCAGGCTAAGGAGCAGGGTGGATGGAAAGCATGTGGGTTCTAGCGCTGGGCAGGGATGATACATGGGAGAGTTTAGAATCCTCCTTAGAGGTAACCACTTCTCAGCACCCAGCTCTTATTACCGTGTGGGAAAGCGAAGGTCCCCAGACCTTCCAAATTTTCAGAGACCAGAAATTTTAATTTCTATGTAAAAATCACCCAGTTTTTTAATGAATCCCCTCATTTGTCAATCAATTCAAAGGTAGCTGAAAAAATCTTTTAAACCAAAGGAGTGTGCCAGTGGGGTCAATGTGATTCCAAAGCCAGAAGTTTACCGCAGTCTTTTTTTTTTAAATACTGTTCATTTTTTTCCCATTTGTTTTTATTTATTTATTTATTTTTGACAGAGAGAGAAAGAGAGATACAAAGACAGAGACAGAGAGAGAACTGAGCTGGGGGAACTCCCCAGTTCAGCACATGGGTCCACACGGGCCAGGGCCAGGATTTGATCCCCGGTCCCCAGCGCTGCAAAGCAAGCACTCAACCCACCGAGCCATCCCGGCTTCCCCCTTACCACAGTCTTTACCGTGGCTACTGGGGAGCCATGGGAGGCTGGTGAACAGGAGAGGACTTGATTAAGGCTGAGCTTGGCTCCTGGGTGACTCTTTGAGAAGGGGTTTTGGGGACTTGAGGATGCTCTATGGTGCCACTGGGGAATCAAGGGGAGTCAAACTCCCTTGCAGGACACAACTCACTGACCAGGTGAGGGTGGTGGGAGGGTCTGGCATACAGGTGAGGCTCTGGCCTCTAAGCACAGCCTCTCTGGGGACAGTTTGAGGAGGACATCCTGAACATTTGCCTCTTCATCTTGGACCGAAGCCCCTGTCACCTAGACGACCCAGCCACTGACGTGTCCTGCCGCCATGACCCCATCTATGTCACCAGGGTCGTCAGTGCCATGGTGAGGAGCGCCACCGTCCCTGCATACACACTCACATTTGGATCCTGAGCCAACCCCAGGGCCACACCTACAACTTTTCCCAAGTCACCTTTGTCTTAGTTCTCTGTTGCAGCATAACAGAGCTCAGCAGCGTAAAACAACCATTTCTTACGCTTACAGTTTTGCAGGTCGGGCTCTTGGGCAGGGCTCTATGAAGATGGCTTGTCTCTGCTCCGAGATGCTGTGGCTGGGGCTGTCTGCATGGCTACCGAGTCTGGCATGGTTGGACAGGACCCCATATCTGGGCCCTGGTTCAGGCAGACAGCGCTTCCTTGGTTCTCTCCCATCCCGCATCTGTGGGAGCTGGGATGTCAGGATGGCTTTGCTCATTCTCCTGTCTGGGCTGGGATGGTGGGAACAGCTGAGGCTGGCCGGCCAGCACTGTCACTTCATGCAGCCTTTCCATTGGCCACAGAATGGTAGTCTTGGGGTAGTCAGCCAGGGCATCTGCCTTCTCCCCAAGCAATTGTTCCAAAAAGAGGAAGTGAAAGCTTCCAGTCCCACCAGTCATTGGTCAAAGCAGTCACAGGCCAGCCCAGATTCAGAGAGAGGTACACAGACCCACCTCCCCATGGGAGGGGTGGGTGCCATCTTTAATCTACTACATGCCATGGTGCTTCCTCCTCAAAAGTAGCTAGAGGGCCTAATAGCTCTCTCTATAGCAAACACCAATCAAGATCAGTGAGTCGGATTCCAAAAATGGACAAAGATATTTTTCTTATATTTGATACTCTCAGTTCCTCAAGACCTCAGAGAGATGTTGGAGCACAGAGAATCAAAGACAGTGACCAGTTCTAAGTAGTAGAGCACCGTGGCTCCCAAGTCCAGGCCCTGAACGCCTTTCACTAACTTGCTGTGTGATTTGGGCAAGTCCCTTGGCCCCTCTGAATCTCAGTTTTCCCATCTGAAAAATAAAAGGAAAATAATAGAATCTACTGTAAGCAGGCTAGTATAGAGTACGCTGAACCTTTAGAAGAGTACCTGCACATAGTAAGCATTTAATGAATGCTAGCTGTCTCTATAGTTATTACACCACCAACAGTCTGAAAAAAACATCACTTAAAATGGGAAATGTTCTAAAACCATAGGCGATTTTCAGTAATAGAGTATCCCACTGGAAGGTCATTGAAAAGAATACATGGTACCAAAAAGTAGGTACTTTAAGACAGCAGATGGCTCCAATTTTCAGGTGAGTTAAAAGCAAGTGGGGGGGAACCCCAAATGACTGGGTGTCCAAAGTTGGAGATGGTTTTACGATGGCAAGGTTCCTGAAGAGGGGAGCCAGCCCTGCCTGGTGGTGGATCCGTGCCTTCCTCTGACCAGGTGAACAGCAACAACGACCGGGGCGTGGTTCAAGGCCAGTGGCAGGGCAAGTATGGCGGCGGCACCAGCCCACTGCACTGGCGTGGCAGCGTGGCCATCCTGCACAAGTGGCTCAAGAGCAGGTTCAAGCCCGTCAAATACGGCCAGTGCTGGGTTTTCGCTGGAGTCATGTGCACAGGTACCCAGGGAAAGAAGGTGCCCAAGCCTCAGCCCACCCCCTCATTTGCATTCATATGTGTATATTTGCATAGAGCCCTTTCTTCCCCCTCCCCTCAAAAAACTAGTCTTTCTTTATAGGTGGTGGAGAAATAAGAGAAGCCAGATAGTTCGGTTATGTGTCTTTTGATCATTTATTTTGCAGAAGGGGTCTCACCTCCCTCTGCCTGGAGCTCATTGAGTGCCCATGGCAAGTCCTGTGGTCCCAAGGCCCCCAGTCCCCTGGGCTGTTGCATGGCTGTTACAAGGTCCTGCCAGCCTCGGTGCCTGCCTATTCAATGGGGCTGCTAGTAGTGTCTCCAAAAGTCCCCTGAGCAAATGTACAGGAGATGATGGTGTTCGTGAAGGTGGAGACAAAGACAGGGAGGGGGCTGTGGCCCGAAAGGAGGGGGCTGGCCAGACCTCTCCCTGGCCCGGCTCCAGCTTCCTGCTCTACAGTCCTTAGGTGCTTGGGGATCGCCACACGGGTTGTGTCCAACTTTAACTCGGCCCATGACACGGACAGGAACCTGAGCGTGGACAAATACGTGGACTCCTTTGGGCGGACCCTGGAGGACCTGACAGAAGACAGCATGTGGTGAGCCTCAGACCCGCCGGGTCCCAGGGGTCCCCGCAGGCCGACCCAGATCTGGGTCTTGGGACACGCAACTCAGAGGTCTAGAGGGGAGCTCAAGACCTGGCTGCTATGAAGCCCCTGTTCTCCCCTCTGTGGGATGCAGCCCTCCTGACAGTCCCGTGATGGAGGGGCCCAGCTATGTCTCAGGTGCAAAACAATCTCCTTTCTCAGCGTAAACAAAACTCCTCACTCAAAGCTTTTAAAAATGAATTTTAGGTTAATTTTTTAAAATAGGAAACACAGTCGTGTGCTTTAATATTCCCAAGGTACAAAACTGGGTTACAGTTAAGTCCCCCTCCCGCCCTGCTCTTCTGTTGGAGGCAGCCCTGTGACTAGCTTGTTTCAGCTCTTTCCAGAGACAGGCCCTGCAGACAAAGGAACACACACACACGTAGTCCCCTCACACCTGGCTTTGTAATATTGGCAGCACAATGTAATACAGGCATACCTCGTCTTATTGCGCTTTGCTTTATTGCATTTCACAAGTGTTGCATTTTTTATAAATTGAAGGCAACACCCTCTACCCACAAAAAGATCACAACTCACTTTATTGCAGTATTTGCTTTATTGTGATGATCTGGAACCAGACTCAATATCCCCAAGGTATGCCGGTATGTTCACCTTGCTTGTTCATTTAACCATTTCATATCAATGCACTCAGGGCTTCCTCAGTTTTTGTAGAGTGTAAAATAATAACATCACCCTCAGTGAGCACCTAGTCTATGCCAGGCCCAGTCCTAAGTGCTAGACATGTACTAACTCATGTATTCCTCCAAACAACCTTGTGAGCACACTAGCATTATTATCTCTATTTTGCAGATGAGAAAACTGAGGCCCAGAGAGGTTAAGTAACTTGTCTAAGGACACACAGTTAGTGAGTGGAAGATCAGGGTTATGAACCTGGTCAGTCTTTCAATTGTATGGGGGGAAAAAAACAAGCAATATTGTTTATCTAACCAGCTTACATGGATGGACCAAACAGTTGCCTTTACAAGCAAGGTTTCAGTCAATACCCTTTTACAAATGTCTGTTTATCCCTGTACGAGTTGTCACACAAGCCAACTTTCTAAAGAGCAAGGAAAACCATGAAGAGCATACAATACAGAACACAGATGGCCTCATCTTTAGCATAGAAAGCTTAAAATAAAGCCTGAACTCCTTACCAAGACCTACAGAACTCTGCATAATCTAAACCTCATCTACCCCTCAGGCTGACTGTAGCCCAGAGATACTTACATAATTTCTGTTCCTCAAACACACTAAGCTTTTTCTTGTCTCAAGAGACTTTGCACATGCTGTTCCTTCTGCCTGGAACACTGTTCCCTTCTCTCTTCCTATGGGTAATTTTTTCTCCTTTAAGCCTCATCTTAGATGTCATTTACCTAGAGTAGGTCTCCAGCAGTTATTCTCTATCTTGAGTCCCTCTCTTTAGAGCATTATTCATATTTGTTGTACTTATCTGCTTACTTAATGTTGCCTATCTCCCCATTTGTCTCTTTTGTTAAAATGTAAGCTTCATGAGGGTAAAGATCCTCTGTCTTATTTGCAGTTGTGTTTCTGATAGCTTGAGCCACAGGTTTTGGATATATATCTATATTCACACATACACACAATATTGTGCTCATCAATATGGTTGAACAAACAAATGGTTCAAAAGATTCGGCCACAGCACTCTTGCAGAGTACTGGCCCAGGGCCTAGCCTACACGGGGAGCTTCCATGGGTCTCTGTCCTCACTGTAGGTCACCCTGCTCCATCCTCTCTCTGTGGCAGGAACTTCCATGTCTGGAACGAGAGCTGGTTTGCCCGACAGGACCTGGGCCCTTCTTACAATGGCTGGCAAGTTCTGGATGCCACCCCCCAGGAGGAGAGTGAAGGTACGGGCTCAGCCAGATGGGCCCCAGACCCCCATTGGTCCTCACCCACACTGCTCATGCCCACCCCTCCTGCTCAGGCGTGTTCCGGTGCGGCCCGGCCTCGGTCACCGCCATCCGTGAGGGCGACGTGCACCTGGCCCACGATGGCCCCTTTGTGTTTGCGGAGGTCAACGCAGACTACGTCACCTGGCTCTGGAATGAGGATGAGAGCCGGGAGCGTGTGTACTCAGACACAAAGAAGATCGGGAGGTGCATCAGCACCAAGGCGGTGGGCAGCGACTCCCGCGTGGACATCACGGACCTCTACAAGCATCCGGAAGGTAAGGGCCACGTGCTGGCCTCCGTCAGCCTCCCCAGATGACCCATCTGCTACAGAGGGACAACCGCAGGTGGCCGGTCCAGGCCCCCTCTGCTTGTTATGGTGGCGATTCGTCCAGCACTGCCTCTGTGCTTTGGACCTGTGCCTTTAGCTTATATTAATAGTGTCCTTTTTTTGCTAAGATTTTCCACATCTAATAATAACAGCTTCATTTCCTTGACCACTTACCAGTATCAGGCACTATACAAGGTATGTTCACATACAATAATAACACTAACACTAACAATAATAGTGATGATAGTAGCAGGTATTATTTATTGAACACCTAGGATACATAGCACTAGGGCCCAGTTCAAAATAATACTAGACAATAATGATAGCAACTCCTGTTTCTCACCCGCCAGAGCCTGTGCTGTAGTTACTCGTTCGTGGTCGTTGGTTCATTGAAGAGCCTATACCCGGGATACAAAAGCAAAACAGCTACCCTTCTTCTGTTGGCCACCTCCAGCTAAATACTTTCAAAGTTGCCCTTTCCCGCTAAATAACAGGTCTCTTAGCAAGGCCGCGATGTGATCTACAAATTTGCAGCCGCTTCTGCTTGTTAAGACAATGTTCTTCCAGTCGTAGCTGCAGCCGGAGGCAGCGCTTGTCTGGTCCCCGCCCGGGGCACAAGCTGGAGTGGTGGCAGAGGCAGCTGCTGGGAGGGTCTCAGTGCTCTGGGCGCCTCCACCGCTCTGTGTCCAGTGGTTTGTAGCCCTGGCTGCACCCTGGCATCAGCGGGGATGCTGTTTTCGTTACAGAGGTGAAACAACAGTTATTTATTTGCCCAGGATTCTGTAGGTCAGCAATGTAGACCACGCTCAGCTGAGGTGGCCCGTCGGCTCCACATGCTGTCGGCTGGGATGTCCCATTTGTCTGGGGCCTCAGAGGGGACCGCTGGGCTGGCTGGGCAGCCTCTCTCCCAACTTGGCCTCTCCCCTGGCTTGTCCACGTGGTGGCAGCACGCACAAAGAAGGTGGCATTGAAGCTGCAAGTTCTCCTGAGGCCTTACTCGGAATTTGCACCATGTTACTTCTACCACCTTCAATTGGTCAAAGCAATAAATGAGGCCACCCCAGATTCAAGGCGCAGGAAATAGATGCCGCCTCTGGATGGGAGGAGTTTCAAAGAAAGTATGATGGCCGTTTTTAATCTACCACAGCAGCCCGGACTCTACCCCTGACTAACCAAATCACAGTCTCTAGGGGGTCTGAGCCAGACCTCAGGACTTTTAAAAGCTCCCCAGGCAATTCCAATAGGCAGCCAATATGGAGGATCAGGCCAAGAAGGAGAGGAGAAAGCAAATGCCTTTGACTTACCCTGGTAAGGATTCCGTGCCCCGAATGGCCAGTGCCTGTGTACTCAGACACGCCCCGGGCTCTCATCCTCATTCCAAAGCCAGGTGATGTCGCCTGGCACTGCCCTCCACAGACACAAAGGGGCCATCATGGGCCAGGTGCAGAACCAAACAGTGGCTGTTTGGTTCTGCATATGGGTTCCTGGGCTGTCGATTTGAGACCTCCAAGAGCCGCAGTAAATTCAGGCGGTGGTTTTGCCCAGAGAAGCAGGGAAATGAGAAGAGATGGCCCCGGGATAAGTGGAGGAGGAAGAGGGGGTCTGTCTCACGTCGTGTGATGCCCCGCAGGGTCCCAGAAGGAGAGGCAGGTGTACAGCAAAGCCGTGAAGAAGCTGTCCAGCATGGAAGCCTCCAGGAGGAGGGCCTGGGTTCGCCGGGGTGGCGGCCGTGGTGTCTGGCGCGATGACGTCCTGGAGCCCGCTCCCAAGCCCAGCATCACCGGCAAGTTCAAGGTCCTGGAGCCGCCCATGCTGGGCCACGACCTGAAGCTCGCTCTGTGCTTGACCAACCTCACTTCTAGGGCCCAGCGGGTCCGAGTCAACCTGAGCGGCTCCACCATCGTCTACACCCGCAGGCCCGTGGCAGAGATCCTGCACAGATCCCACAGAGTGCGGCTGGGCCCACAAGAAGGTAAGCAGGCCACCTCTTGGGGCCTGGCCAGCACAACCCCTTTTCCGGGAAGGTTGGGGCGGGAACCTGCATTCATGCCCAGAAAAAAAGGAGGGTATTCCTGAACACTTGTTCAGCGCCTTGCCTCTTTTTGTTTTTAAGATTTATTTTATTTTATTGTCTGAGAGAAGGTGAGAGAGAGAGAAGACACATTAGTTGTGACATGGTTTCATTCCACACAGGTGAATGTGAGGCCACGCAGGGTGGGAACCGAACTGAGGGCTTCTCACATGGGAAGGAAGAACCTTCGCTGCTGAGCTGTCTCACAGTTACCAGCTGTGTCGTAGTTCGGCATATGAGGTTTTCAAAGGCTGGAGCCAAGAATCGAACCTCCGACCTCTCGATTACAAGGCAGGCGCTCAACCTCTGAGCAATCCCTGCATCTCAGTGCCTTGCCTCTTGTCCTCACTTTCCAAATGAGAAAACTGAGGCTCAAAGGGAATAAATAATGAGAATAGTAATAACAGTGCACAACCATCTGGTGGCAAACAGACCTGATAGTGAGATGATTTATAGTCTCTATTTATCCCAATTAGTATGAATATCTACATGCCAAATAAACACCTGCTGGGAGCATTTCATAATAGATGGAATATGCCTTGAGTTACCTTTCTAAAATCCAGGTGTTTGGGGATGAGAGGGGTGAGCCAGTAAGAGATGTTTGTTAAGTGCTTACATGTGCCAGGCCCATCCTGAGGATTCTGTATGTGTTGGGGTACTGCCACCAGCTCAATTTCTCGGAGGAGGAAACTCAAACCCAGAAAGGTGAACTCACAACTCTAGAATCACACAGTCAGTGTGTGTAGTGGCAGGACTCTAACCACTCTGGCCTTAGAGCACTCCTAAGAGTCCACAGCAAGGAAAGGGCATAGCCAGCATTCAAAGTGGGTCAGCTCAGCCCACACCAATAGGCTTAACGTGCCTAATGGTATATTTGCCTAAGATGTACCCTTGGTATTTCGAACCAAAATAGAATGGCTTCTGTCCTTTTGAAGAGTTTTTGTACACTTCGAAGTGACTGTATTCTAACTGCTTCTTAAAAAAATTTTTTTCAAGGATTCTTTTTTATAATCTTTAAACACATAGCACTTCATATATGATTTACTAAATGTATTCCATTTGATTACTCTTCCTCTTTTTCCTACTCTGTCCCTCCCCCCCAACCCCTCTGTCTCTCTCGTTCTCTCTCTTTCTCTGTCTTTATCTGTCTATACATACAAATATGTCTCTATCTCCCCTCCTCTCTGACTCCTCTATCTCTATCTATCTGCCTATCTGTCTGTCTATCTATCTATCTATCTATCTATCTATCTATCTATCTATCTATCTATCATCTCTTCACATACCTCTGAACTGTAAGGATTCAGTTAAACAAAGAAATTCTTCCTCTGTGTCAGTTCCTGGTAAGTGAAGCTTGTCTATCTTGATAGGATGTGAAAACATGTGAAGGAGGTGTCATTTAATTTTCACAAAGTCTAAATCACAAAATAACACTTTATAATAAAATATTAATTAAAATGTATGTTCTCCTTTCAGCAATTTTTTTTTCATATTGAAGTTCATACATAATTATTCAACATTTAGAGCACATAAGAGAGAGCACCTTAATCCTGCCACCCACCTACAAATTAACACATTTCCCTTCCAAATTTGTAATGCCTGTTTGCTTTATGAAAAACAGTTCTAATTATATTGCAAATACTCATTAGTGCCCTGATCTTTTCACTTTACACTGTAATTTAAATTTTGTACAAGCACTTCATTAACATCATTTTAATAAATGTAAAATCTTTAAATAAATATATGGTGATTTATTTTCTTTTTCCTTCTATCAGCTTACTGTTATTTTTTTAAAAGACACCAACCTAAGCATCTTGGTGCAAAAAAAAAATCCTCTTTTCTCATCTTGATTTTGGACTGTTTTGTTAGAATAGATTCACAAAGGTAGAATCACTGAGCCAAATGGTATAATTATTAAAATATACAATTTATTAAAATTTATTATTGTAATAGACCTTTTTTTTTTTTTTAGAAGTTTTAGGTTTATAGAAAAGTTGAGTAGAAAGTACAGAGTTTTCCCATATACCCCCTCACTACATCCCATCTGCTCCTATTATTAACATCTTGCATTAATGTGGTACATGTGTTACAACTGAGAAGCTAATATTGATACATTATTTTTAACTGAAGTCCATAGTTTACATTAGAGCTCACTCTATCGTACATTCTATGGGTTTTGATAAATGCATGGTGACATGTATCCACCATTGGAGTATCAAACAGAATAGTTTCACTGCCCTAAAATTTCATTTTTCATCTATTCACTCTTGCCTTCCTCTCTTTGAACCCCTGGCAACCACTGATCTTGATACTGTCTCCATAGTTTTGCCTTTTTGAGACTGTCTTATAGATGGAATCAAACAGCCTTTTCAAATTGGCTTCTTTTCACTTACCGGTAGACATATGTACTTAAGATTCCTCCATGTTTTTATGTTTTTGTTTTTGTTTGTGGCTTGGTAGCTCATTTCTTTTTAGTGCTGGGTAATATGTCATTATATGGATGTACCCCTGTTTATTCATTCACCTACTGAAGGACATTTTGGTTGCTTTCGAGTTTTGGCAATTATGAATAAAGCTGCTATAAACATCCTTGTGCAGGCTTTTGTGTAGACAGTTTTCATCTCATTTGGGTAAATACCAAGGAGTGCAATTACTGGATGTATAAAATTGTGTAGCTTTCTTAGAAACTGGCCTAGCGTCTTCCAAAGTGGTTGTACCACTTTGCATTCCCACCAGCAGTGAGTGAGAGTTCCTGTTGCTCCACACCCTCTCCAACATTTGGTGTTATCCGTATTTGGAATTTTTTCCATTCCAATAGGTGTCTACTAATATCTCGTTGTTTTAATTTGCAATTCCATAATAATGTAGGATGTTGAACATCTTTTCATATACATCTGTTTTATCTTCTTTGGTAAAGTGCCTGTTCAGATCTTTTAGCCATTTTTTAATCATGTTTTGTTTTCTTATTGATGAGTTCTAAGGGTTCTTTAGCAGATGTATATTTTGTGAATATTTTCTCCTAGTCTGTGGTTTGTCTTTTCATTCTCATGACAATGTCTTTCACAGAACAGAAGTTCATCATTTTAAAGAAGCTTCTCATTTTTTTCTTTCACGGATCATGCCTTTGGTGTTATATCTAGAAAGTCACTTCCATACCCAAGGTCTCTGGGTTATCTTTTAGGAGTTTTATGGTTTTGCATTTTACATTTAGGCTTATGATCCATTTTAAGTTCATTTCTGTAGAGGGGATAAAATCTGTGTCTACATTTATTTATCTAGTCACTTATTTGTATGTGGATGTCCAGTTATTCCAGCACCATTTATTAAAAAGACTATCTTTTCTTCATTTATTTTTTTGCTTTTTTGTCAAAGATCAGTTGACTATATTTGTGTGGGTCTATTTTTGAGGTCTATTCTGTTCTGTTGATGTATTTGTCTATTCTTTCACCAATACCACAAAGTTTTATAGTAAGTCTTAAAGTCAGTTCTCTGATATTGTTCTTCTCCTTCAATATTTAATTGGCTGCTTTGGGTCTTTTGCCTTAAATATAGATCTGATTGGGAAGAACTGACATCTGTTTTTATAGATTTTTTTAAAAGATTTATTTTATTGTTTTTGACAGAGACAGAAAGAGACAGAGAGAAGGGGGAGGGCCCAGAGCAGACTCCATAGTTGTACATCATCAGTTTTCAACATGGTTTCATTGCACACAGGTGGGCGGGGTCCTTGCAGGGCAGGAACTGGGTTCAGGGCCTCCCTTATGGAAGGCGCACCCCCTCGACCCAGGGGTTGAACTGGGGCGGGGGGGAGAACTGAACTGAGGTCTCCCGCATGGGAAGCACACCCCAGTTCAGCATATGGGTCCACCCAGGCTGGGACTTGGATTCAATCCTTGGTCTCTGGGGCTGTGAAGCGAGCATTTAACCCGCTGAGCCCTCTTGCTTCCCTAGAACTGACATCTTGATAATATTCAGTCTTCCTATCCATGAACATAAACTATCTCTCCATTTATTTAGCTCTTTGATTTCTTTCATCAGAGTTTTATAGTTTTCCTCATATAGATATTATACATATTTTGTTAGATTAATACCTAAGTATTTAATTATGGGGGTTCTAATGTAAATAATATTGTTTTTTTAAATTTAAATCCCACCTTATTGCTGATATATAGGAATGAGATTGACTTTCGTACAATTATCTTGTATCCTCTGACCTTGCTGTAATCACTTATTAGTTCTAGATTTTTTTTAAAGATTTATTGTATTGTTTTTGACAGAGACAGAGAGAGACAGAGACAGCCAGACGGGGGAGAGCTCAGAGCAGTCTCCATAATTGTACATCATCAGTTTTCGATATGGTTTTGTTCCACACAGGTGGGTGGGGGCTGCACAGGGCGGGAACCTCACTGGGGGCCTCCTGCATTGGAGGCACATCCCCTCAAGCTGGGGACTGAACAGGGGGCCTCCCACATGGGAAGCACACCCCAGTTCAGCATGTGGGTCTGCACAGGCCGGGCCAGATTCAATCCTCAGTCCCCAGGGCTGCAAAGCAAGTGCTTAACCCCCTGGGCCATCCTGGTTTCCCTAGTTCCAGGATTTTTGTTGTTCTTTCAGCTCTTTACATAGATGATCATGTCATCTGTGAATAATGAGTTTTACTTTTGCCTTCCCAATCTGTATATTTTTTATTTCCTTTTCTGGTCTTATTACTTTAGCTAGGACTTCCAGTGCAATGTAAAAAACGAGTGATGACTTGCATTGTTCCTGATCTTAGTGGGAAAGCTTGAGTTTTTCACCCCAAAAAGAATGTTGTTAGCTGTAGGATTTTTTTTTTTTAAACAATCAATTTACAATTGCATTTATTTATTTATTTTTATTGTTTTTGACACAGAGAGAGAGAGAGAGAGACAGAGAGAGAGAGAGAGAGAGAGATACAGAGACAGAGAGAGAACTGAACTGGGGGAGCTCCCAGTTCAGCATATGGTTCCGCATGGGCCGGGGCCGGGATTCGATCCTCGGTCTCCGGCGCTGCAAAGTGAGCGCTTAGCCCACTGAGTCATCCCGGCTTCCCCAGCTGTAGGATTTTTTGTAGACAATCTTTAACAAAGTTCCAGGAACTGACAGTGTGAGTCAAGTTCAAGCCTTTAAAGAATCTTTTCTATAGGTTTAAAACTCAGATGCCTTTAGAGACAGGAAGGAAACAGAAATAAAGGAAATAGTGGCAATAAAACAGTAGGGGGTGGTTCTGGGATGACTCAGCAGATTGAATGCTTGCTTTGCAGCCCTGGGGTCTGAGGATTGAATCCCAGCCCCACCCCATGAGGACCCATATGCTGAACTGGCGTGTGTCCCCAGTTGGGCTCTCACTGGGGTGAGCTTCCCATGTGGGAGGCCCCTAATTCAGCTCCTGCCCCTGGTGCACCTCCCATGTGGGAGGTCCCTAGCTCATGGGGGCATGCCTCCGATGCAGGAGGCCCCCGGCCGTTTCTGCCCTATGTAGACCTGAGCCACCTATGGAGTAAAACTATGTCGAAAAACTAATGATGTACAACTGTAGAGTCTGTTCTGGGCCCTCCCCTTCTCTGTCTGTCTGTCTGTCTGTCTGTCTGTGTCTCTTTCTCTCTCTGTCCAAAAATAAATAAAAATAAATCTTAAAAAACAAAACAAAACAAAAACAGTAGGGGATGGTAGGACAAACTGAAAAGGACATGTTGAACCTAAATTTATGTAGAGAGTGGTAAAAACAAAAAACAGCAAATATGACTGACAGATATGGCCTGTGGTGACCCATACGCACCAGAAGAGCATATATAGGCAAGGGATTGTGGCTGGTAAGGACGAAAAGAAGAGAGATGACCAGGGCCACAGGAGACCGGAAGGCGGAAGGCATTAGATCACTGGGTGGAGGTATCAGTGAAGGTTTTTCACAGTTAGTGGGGCTGATTAGGACTGTGCCTCAATGGCAAGAAAGGATTTGGAGAAGCTTTCAGGAAGTTGCACTTCTCCCTGGATTGGAAGCTTGAGGCAGGTCTTTGGTCTCCCTCTTCTCTGTATCTAGTACATAGCAGGTGCTCAATTAACAGTGAGTGAATTCCTGATGGGATAAATGATTGATGAACTGAGAGATTTCCATGTGGAATGATTAGGGAAAGTTCTAACATCTCCAGGAGCTCTTGGGGGGACAAGCTAATGTCATGGTAACTGATTGGGCTGAACTTGAATCCCACTTCATCTTGGCTCCTTGCTACTTGCCATGTGACATTGGACAAGAAATGACCCACTCTGAGAGCCTTAGGTTTCTTCATTTGTGAACTGATGACAATAATGCCCACCTCTGGTCTGGGAAGACCAGAGTGTTAACTGTGAATTGAACTTTCCTTTCTTCCTTCTGGGTTCCATCAAAAAAGACTATTAGATCCCCAACTCCCACCTCTGCTTTCTCTTCCAGAGAAAAAGATCCCAATTACAATATCTTACTCCCAATATAAGAAAGACCTGACAGAGGACAAGAAGATCCTGTTGGCTGCCATGTGCCTTGTCACCAAAGGAGAGAAGCTCCTGGTAGAGAAGGACATTACTCTGGAGGACTTCATCCTCATCAAGGTGACTCTGTCTGCATCTACTACCCTGTTCCTAGCAGGCCCCCTTCAGAGCTGAGGGAGGGAATCAGAATTCGGGGTTTTATGCTTTCTGCTCCACCTTCAATGCTCAAGAGTGGAGAGGAGTGGTGTGGATGCTGGGGGATGGGTAACATGATGAAGCTCAGCCATGGGGGATATGGAAGCAAGGGGCAGACACGATTTTGCCCCAGCCTCTGACCCAGTCAGGACCCTGAGCTTCCTGGGAGGATGGGGAGGAAGAAGGATAATTTATGGGTATTGTCCCTCCAGGTGCTGGGCCCAGCCATGGTGGGGGTGGCAGTTGTGGTGGAAGTGATGGTGGTCAACCCCCTCTTGGAGAGAGTGGAGGACTGCATGCTGATGGTGGAGGGCAGCGGCCTTCTCCAGGGACATCTCAGCATCGAGTAAGTTCCAGCCTGGTGGTAAGAGAGGGACATGGTTGTGGGGGGGGGGGGCTGCTTTCTTTATAAGATGGATTATAGAGAAGCTGCTGG